>JAKWIY010003061.1:50653177-50761908 GCA_027704805.1 Solanum corneliomulleri
AACAACTTTAATTTAGTTATCGAAAACTTTATATATATATATACTAGATACAAAAGTAGGCTAAGTCCATGCCTAATGTATAATATTTTATTTCTTTTAATTTACATGATTTTGTCGTTGATGATTTTTTAATATTTTAAAGGCTTAAGTTATCTACGACCCCTTAAAGTTGTCCACATAATTCATTTAGAAACCTCAACTAAGACTAGTACCTATTAAACACTTTTATCTATACAAAAATTGTTCCTATTGGATCTTTTTTGATAATCTGTAAAAAAAAAGGTAATGTGTATGTGGTACACTTGCTATTATATGGAAAAAATAACTAATTAAAGGATGACATGTGTCACTTGACTCAAACAACTATAGATTTTATTTTTTTTATGTTAAAAAGAATGAAAATCATTTCAAATAAAGTTAATAGCTATTTCTTAATAAAAATAAATGAAATGACAATGCATTTTACTCAACCCCACCCTACTCAAACCCCTTTCTTCATCATCTTCTTCTCATCAATTTTTTTTCTCAAACCACAAAAAACTTCACTTTGATTTTTTTTTAAAAAAATATTTTTGTATTCCTAATATGTGAGAGGAAAGATATCCAAAGAGATTGATACAATAGTGATGAAGAAGTTTGTTGACGATTACCCATCCAAAAATCGATTGCAAAGAAAACTCGAAAGGACCTAAATTAATTTTATCAAAAATTATTTTTCATTCCTAATAGGTGATAGAGAAATATATTCAAAGAGTTGGTACAAGAGTGATGAATAAAGAAGTTTATCAATGGTTAATCATCTTAAATAAATTGTAAGGAAAAATGAAGAGGACCTAAACTAATTTAGTGAATTATTAGATATTATTTTTGATTAATTCAATGGGTTAACAATTTTATTTGAATGGTAATTTAGTGAATTATTAGTGATGAAAATGACTAACTTTTTTTAAATCTCAATGTTCAAACATCTACTTTAATATTGTTCTTGCAAATTAAGTTACTTGACTCAATTTTTTTTAAGAATACTGAAAAGAAATAAAAAATAAAAAAATAAAAAAATGGAGATTATTTAGTTGTCTTGAAGGGGTGGGGCTGGGGTTGCTCTTTTTCTTTGGATTAACAATTATTATTTTATAAAATATTTAAAAATTAATTTAATTTATTTAAATGCCAAGTGTCAATTAAAATAGAAAAAGTGTAAGTTTTTTTGGAAAAAATAAAAATAAAGTAGATTTAAAAAACGCATAAAATGTGCCCTTTAACTTGGCTTCAAATCACATTTATACACTTCAATTTTGGATGTGCACAAATAGAACTTAAACTTGTATAAAGTTGAACGAATAGACATACATGTTCTACATGTCATCCTACATATCATTTTTTAATTCTACGTGGTGTCCTACGTGTATTGTGCCATGTAGGACTCATGTGTTTATTTATTTAAAATAGTTAAAGTGTCTTTTTGTGCATTATGAAAGTCGGAGGTCAAAGTTAAAATTTGAAGTCAAGTTTAAGGTCCAATATATGTATTATGCCTTTAAAAAACCTTCACGATCCCATAGGAAGTGAAAGACACTTCATCTTCCATATCAGCATTTTGTGTTTAGTAGATAATTTTTTGAACAATTTAAGTGTTCAATAGGTAATAATCCTAGTTAAGGTGTCTAAAAGAAATATACAGACAACTTTAAGGGGTCGTGGATGACTTAAGCCTATTTTAAATGTATTTTTCAAATAATATATGTGGCAGGTGTAATATTTTGAAAGTTAATCAATTTAAGTACATAATTTTAAAATAAGATATATTATTTCTTCTTCAAATTTACACGTGACACTTGAGAAAATCGGAGAATTTATCAAATTTTGAGTGTTATACGGTAACTTGTGATTTATAATATTCATAAAGTAATTTTTAAATGATATATATTACTTCCATTATCTCAATTTATATGGCAAATGTGAAATATGGAGAGTCAATCACATTTTAATAGTTTGTTTTTATAGACTTGTTTTAGAATACAAATTTCAAATTCGTCTTTTATTTTTCAAACTCTAATATCTAGTCAAATAATGTTTCTCAAATTGGAATGAACATAGTATTAAATGTAAAATTTAAATTTCTCATTAATTAGATCAATATTTTTATATTTCTCCGTAATCATAGTTTATAACAATTTACATTACTCATTAATTATTAAGTATAAGAAGTTGGAATAAATCGTAGCAAAGAAAGATAATGAAGGAAGAAAGAATGACTTTAAGCATCTTAAAAGGCACAAAAATGTAGCTTTATTTACATAAAAGTACAAAACAATTGAAGTAATAAAAGACAACATTAAGGGCAAAATATAAATTGGAAAAGTACCGCAAATCCTTCCAAAAAGCACCAAAATATGACTTTATTATAAGACAAGTGAAATAATAACTTTTTATATAAGTATGGAAACCACACAACTTATATAGACGTGTCGCCTGTGAAAGTGTGGTATATATTGTTAACTATCACAATGCATTAATGAGTGACATATCACAATGAAACAGTCAAGATTTTTATTAAGGGTATCCAATATTCAACAAAGGAAGAAACCAAAGAAGTCATCATCTTAAAGAAACAATCAAGAGATTAGAAGTGTGCTATCTATCTAAAAACATAAGCTTGTAAACAAGGTTACCACACAATTTGATATTGCACCACGACAGATAGAGGTCTTGGAATCAAATCTCACTGCCCAACGTTCGTAATCAAATATATTTTTCATGTGCTTGACTCATAAAAAGTAATCAGGTTTGCATTTGATCGACAGGGCGTGTTAAAGACATAATTTAGTAGTTAGACGAGTGTTTTCTTTAATGACTTGTACTTTTAGATGAGATAATAAGAATTTAGGTCCAAAGTTTGCAACATATTCTCAATACATGAACCTGACAAGATCAAGCAGAACCCAAATCTCCATATTTTATATAAATTGTTCATTTATTACAACTAAAAAATTAAAAATCAAACTAAAGTAAAAAGTGGAGCCTCTCGAGGCTAATGAAAACCTTTCTTCTGTGATTCACACTTTCACAATGTTTTTCATGCAACAACATGCATATAAAGTCTTATCTACAAACTATCCTTATAAATGTCAAGACAATCACTCGAAACAACATTCTCTATCATGTAAAGGAATTAAAGCCCTTCACACACATCTCTATCGCGAGTCTTACACACCACGACATCACAAACACATGGAATTAACAAACTTCTATAACTTCAGTTCCAAATCAACATTTCCTTCTACTTCACTATGAAAGCCACTTCCACGAGTTCCTCCTCGATCAATCTGCACCTTTGAAGAATGGATAAATCCAAGGATGGGTTATTGAAGTGATATGCCTAGACATGAAGGATGCGTATGCTCTGCAGCAGCTACCTCTGAATTAAACACGTTTGTAAGATAGTGAAACCGAGATCAAAAGGCTGAGTACATGAACATGAGTATAAATGCTAAAGTCCTTTAGTCACACCTGAAAGGGAACATAGTTGAATAGATGAAGGCATTGTTGGGCTGAATCAGTTAAAGAACATCGGTTTACTTCTCCGAAATGTGGCAAAGTTGTTTCTGGAGGAGATAATCTTAGAAAATCTCCATTAAGAGCTTTTGACTTTGAGATAACTTCTCTGTAAAAATGCCAAATGATTAAATATTATTAGTCTCTCGAGTATTAGAACTAAGTGATTTCTAGGTAAGATATAGAACCTTTTAAGCACATTTCCCTCTTCTACATTGACTGAGCACTTGTTGCTGCAAGAAGTGAATTCGTTTGATCTGGATACAGGAGCAACACAACACTTTTTGCATCGAAATGAAGGGACAGGAGGGGATCCTGGAGAGAACGGATAGGGCCTTTTCATGCAAGCCATCTACATTACATCACCAACAAACCAAAATATAGCTATTCAGAAAAATAGACATCAAATTTATGGGCATACACATAATACCATTTCTTTTAAAATCTAGCTACATAAGATACTCTTTCTGTCCATTATCATGGAACCAAGGGAATCAAGTATATAAATAGTACTCTCAGTTTAAATTTGTTTGTTTGTTTTTGACTTGAGACGAGCCTAAGGATTTGCAGAATGAACAAAAATGACCTTTAATTTTATGGTCTTAAATATATGTCAAGTGTGAAAAGTTTAAATGAAAGAGTTGACGATTTTTTTTCTTGAAACGAACTAAAAAGGAAAGTAAGTTAAATAAATTAAAACAAGGGGACTACTAGTGTCACGACCCAAAACGAGCCGCGAGTGGCACCCACACTTATCCTACTATGTGAGCGAACCAACCAATCTAAACCCCAACATTTCAATACAATATAACCAGAATATAATGCGGAAGACTTAAAACTCATTAACAAAATCAATTAATAACTTCTAAAATTTATCAATTACTATCCCCAAAATCAGAAAGTCATCATCACAAGAACATCTATCCTCAAATTACTAAATCTAAGAGTATCTAGGAAGCTAAAATAAATAAAAATCTAGTCCATGCCGGAACTTCAAGGCATCAAGACATTAAGAAGAAGATCCAGTCCAAGCTAGAAGCATTAGCTCACCCTGAAATCTGGTGCAATGAAGACTGGCTAGAGTTGCGGTTGAGTTGAAGACGACGGTGCGTTTGCTGCACTCCACAAATAACAAAGAAAGAAACATACAAGTAGGGGTCAGTACAAGGCACAAGTACTGAGTAGGTATCATCGGCCAACTCAAAATAGAAAACAGTATATATCAGATAATATCATAAAATCAACTACAACACTCAACAGGTAGCAACAACAAGTACTATAATCATTAATAAGTACACCAAGTACACCCATGAGGACTCAAGCCTCAATACCATACTCATTTGGGAAATAGGTTCATTAAATTGAGTATATTAACATATTTCAAGATTCATTATGTTTATTATCCTGGTGTCGAACGTGACACTCCGATCCTCATCATTCTATCCTGGTGTTAGAATGTGACACTCCGATCCCCATCATACTATCCTGGTGTCGGAACGTGACACCCTATCCATATACTATCCTGGTGTCGGAACGTGACACTCCGATCCATATTCTATCCTGGTGCCGCAACGTGACACTCCGATCCATATACTATCCTGGTGTCAGAACGTGACACTCCGATCCTCATATACTATCCTGGTGTCGGAACGTGACACCCGATCCTCTAATCTCACTACTTTAGTTCATCAAGCCTTCTTTTATACCAAGGCATCATCACTAACAAAGTAGATTAGGGTTTAAGATTCAACAACATCATCATGCTAATTCATCACAATTAGAATATTCATATCATGCAAGCACACAATTAAGCATATAGAAGACTTTATAATACTACCCAATACATATCATTCGATATTAAGAGTTTACTACGAATAGTATAAACCATAACCTACCTCCACCGAAGAATTGTGATCAAGCAAGCTAATCCTCAAAATCTTTGCTTTCCTCTTTGTTCCTCTCTCTCTCGATCTTTCTCCCTCTATTTCTGTCTCTTTTCTTCTTTTTCCTTATTCAAACTCTTTTTCTTTTACCCTAATTAGCATATAATTAAGTATAAAAGATGATGAATTAACCCATTATTTATTTCAAGGTTATCTCTTTTAACCCCCAAGTAATTGAATTATTACATTCAACCACTAACTTTATAATTATAAGCAGGAATAGTCCAAAACGCCCCTTAAAACATTTAACAGAAATTCGACCCAGTCAGGGTTACGCAGCCTGTGACGGCCCGTCGTGCCTGCGACGGTCCGTCCTGCTGCTTCCGTCCCAAAGTTCAGAGACTAAATTTCACTAAGGGTCTGTGACGGTCCGTCATGTCTGCGACGGTCCGTCCTGCCATTTCGTCGCGAAGTTTAGAGAGTCGATTTCAGTACCCAAATTTCCAAATTCTAAGTGTTTTGGAACGAGACCCCCTCGACGGTCCGTCCTGCCCATGACGGTCCGTCGTGGGATCCGTCGACTCAGCCAGTTTTTCCAGAAATAAAATCTGCTGCTCAAAACGAATAAATAGGTCGTTACAATAGATACCAATTTACCCATCGTTCGTCCTCGAACGATCGCACGAAGAAAAACAAGAGGGAAAAGGAGTACCTGAGTCTGTATACAGGTGTGGGTATCTTTCTTGCATATCAGTCTCCTTCTCCCAAGTGGACTCTTCAACCGGCCGATTCTTCCATTGAACCTTGATGGATGCAATCTCCCTTGACCTCAACTTGCGGACTTCTCTATCTAAAATAGCAACAGGCTCCTCCTCATAAGACAAATTCTCATCAAGCTGAACCGAATCCCAACGAATGATGTAGTTTCCATCACCATGGTATTTTTTTAGCATGGACACATGAAATACAGGGTGCACTCCTGACAGCCCTGGAGGCAATGCCAATTCATAGGCCACCTCCCCCACGCGCTTCAGAACTTCAAATGGACCAATATACCTCGGACTGAGCTTACCTCGCTTACCAAACCGCATCACACCTTTCATGGGTGAAACCTTCAATAAGACTTGTTCACACTCTATAAAATTCAAGTCCCTAACCTTTCGATCTGCATATTCCTTCTGCCTACTCTGAGCTGCTAAAAGCTTTTCTTGAATAAATTTCACTTTCTCTAATGATTCCCTCAGAAGATCAGTACCCCAAGGTCTAACCTCAAATGCATCAAACCAACCAATGGGAGACCTACATCTCCTCCCGTACAGTGCCTCAAATAGGGCCATATCAATACTTGAGTGATAGCTATTGTTGTACGAAAAATCTGCTAAAGATAAAAATTTATCCCAATGACCACCAAATTCTATCACACATGCACGAAGCATATCCTCCAATACCTGAATCGTTCGCTCAGACTGACCATCGGTCTGAGGGTGAAATGCAGAACTAAGATCCAGCCAAGTACCTAATTCAACATGTAATGTTCTCCAAAACTTAGATGTAAATTGCGTACCTCTATCTGATATGATGGAAAGTGGAACTCCATGCAATCGAACAATTTCTGAGATATAGAGTTTGGCTAACTTCTCTGCATTGTAAGTCATCTTGACCGGAATGAAGTGAGCAGACTTAGTTAACCTGTCAACAATTACCCAAATAGAATAATACTTACCCAATGTCTTTGGAAGACCAACTACAAAATCCATTGCAATTCTTTCCCACTTACATTCAGGAATGGGCATTCTCTGAATTGTCCCTCCAGGCCTCTAGTGTTCATACTTTACCTGCTGACAATTCAGGCATTGGGCAACAAAATCAACAATGTCACGCTTCATTCTACTCCACCAAAAATGTTGTTTTAGATCACGATACATCTTGGTTGCACCATGATGTATGGAATACCTCGAACTATGAGCCTCTGTAAGAATAGTGTGAGTCAAATCATCAACACGAGGCACACATACTCTTCCCTTAAGTTTCAAGACGCCTTCCTCATCAATTATTGCCTCTTTAGCAAACTGTTTTCCCTTAATCTTGTCAAGAAAGGGAGATCTTGCCTCCACACAGGCCAAAAATCCTCCTTTCTCATTTACTTTTAACCTCATAAGGTCATTAGCCAGAATCTGAACCTCTCTAGCCAATGGGCGTCTAGAAACTTGCAAGTGAGCTAGACTTCCCATGCTTCCTGCCTTTCTACTTAAAACATCTGCCACAACATTAGCTTTTCCCAGATGATACAAAATAGTAATATCGTAGTCCTTCAGTAGTTCCATCCATCTCCTCTGTCTCAAATTCAAATCTTTCTGAGTAAAGACATATTGTAGGCTACGATGATCCGTATAGACTTCACACTTAACCCCATATAGATAGTGCCTCCATTGCTTTAATGCAACACTACCGCGCCAACTCCAAATCATGGGTCGGGTAATTACGTTCGTGCACCTTTAATTGCCTTGAAGCATAAGCAATTACATTCTTCTCCTGCATTAGCACTGCACCCAAACCAGAATAGGATGCATCACAATAAACAATAAAATTCTTACCTTCCACTGGCAGGGTAAGAATTGGTGCAGTAGTCAACAAGGTCTTGAGCTTCTGAAAGCTTTCTTCGCACTCATCCGACCATACAAATGGGACACTCTGCTTAGTCAAATTTGTCAATTGGGAAGCAACAGAGGAAAATCCCTTGACAAATCGGCGGTAGTAGCTAGCTAAACCAACAAAGCTTCTCACCTTTGTAACATTAGTGGGTCTTGCCCAACTCTTCACTTCTTCGATCTTGGAAGGATCCACCATCACTCCATCCTTAGAAACCACATGCCCCAAGAAGGACACTGCATCTAGCCAAAACTCACACTTGGAGAATTTGGCATAAAGCTTTTTCTCCCTCAACATTTTCAATACAATTCTCAAGTGCTCCTCATGTTCTTTCTTACTCTTTGAGTATACCAGTATATCATCAATGAATACAATGCCAAAGAGATCCAGATATGGCTTAAAAATCCCATTCATCAAACTCATGAAAGCGACAGGCGCATTCGTAAGCCCAAAAGACATTACTAAGAAATCATAATGCCCATACCTGGTCCGGAAAGCAGTCTTGGGCACATCCGTCGCCCGTATTTTCAATTGATGGTAACCAGATCTCAAATCAATTTTTGAGAAGGTACAAGCACCTTGTAACTGGTCGAACAAATCATCGATGCGAGGAAGAGGATACTTGTTCTTAACAGTTACCTTATTCAGTTGTCTGTAGTCTATGCACATCCGAAAACTCCCATCCTTCTTCTTCACAAACAAAACAGGAGCACCCCAAGGGGATGCACTTGGTCTAATGAAGCCTTTTCCTAACAATTCTTGAAGTTGAGCCTTTAACTCCCTTGACTCCGCGGGAGCCATTCTATAAGGGGGTATGGAAATGGGGCGAGTACCCGGTTCAAGATCAATGCAAAAATCAATATCTCTATCCGGTGGCATACCAGGAAGGTCTACAGGAAACACATCCAGAAACTCACGGACTATCGAAACCGACTCAATTGAAGGTACTTGGGTAGTATCATCCCTGAGGTGTGCCAAGAAAGCTAAACACCCTTTACTAACCATTCTCTTAGCACGAAGAAAGGAGATGACACGAACTGGAGTGGAAGTGTAGTCACCCTCCCACACTAACGGATCTGTCCCAGGCTTGGCCAACGTTACAGTTTTTGCATTACAATCCAAGATTGCAAAATTCGGAGAAAGCCAAGTCATACCCAGAATTACATCGAAATCAACCATTTCTAAGATAACCAAGTCTACATGAGTATTGCTCCCCACAAACGTCACCAGACAAGACCTATATACCCTTTCAACTATCACAGACTCACCCACCGGAGTAGACACACGAATAGGCATGTCAAGCAATTCACAAGGTAAATTAAGAACAGTAGCAAATGAGGAAGGTACATATGAAAATGTGGATCCAGGATCAAATAATACAGAAGCCATGCAATCACAAACCAAAAGATTACCTGTGATAACAGCATCAGATGTCTCCGCTTCAGACCGCCCGGGGAAAGCGTAACAATGGGTCATATCGCCTGTCTGCCCGTTGCCCCTACCATGTTGTGCTGTAGTGGCTCCAGTTTGCCCGTCACCCCGGCCGTTTTGGTGACCACCATTACCTCGACCACCACGTCCTCCAGAATGATGGCCTCTTCCATGACCACCTCTACCTCTGACTATGGGAGGTCTGTAACTCTGTCTTGGACAATACCTCTTAATGTGTCCAGTCTCCCCACATCCATAACACTCTCTGGATTCAAGCATCGGTCTCTGTGAGAATGACGAAGTCTGGGAATAACCTCCAACTTCAGAGAAATGTTGACCGGTCTAAGGTGGACCCCCAACTACAGTCTGTAGTGAAGACTGAATAGGTCGGGCTGGGTAACCTCCTGAACCTTGCCCTCTGGAGTAAGAACCATTAAACTCACCTCCCTTACAAAACCTTTTAGATGTCGATGCCATGGTGAAGTCATCTGGCTTCACTCCCTCCACCTCTATCACGAAGTCTACTACTTCCTGAAAGGATTTTGCTGTAGCCGCTACCTGTAAGGCTGAAATCCGCAATTCTGACCTCAACCCCTTCACAAAACGGCGAATCCGCTCTTGTGGACTGAAACAAAGTTGGGTGGCATACCTGGAGAATGCACGACACTTAGCCTCATACGCAGTAACCGACATCCTGCCTTGCTCTAGGCTCAAGAACTCGTCTCTCCTCCTATCCCTCAAGGTCCGGGGAATATACTTCTCCATAAATAAGCTAGAGAATGACGCCCAAGTCATAGGTGGTGCCTGTGCGGGTTGACACTCAACATGTGACCGCCACCACATTTTGGCATTTCCCTGAAATTGATAGGTTACAAACTCAACGCCAAACCGTTCCACTATGCCCATTTTATGTAGTAAATCATGACAATCAACCAGAAAATCGTAGGCATCCTCAGATTCAGCACCCTTGAAGACTGGAGGTTTCAATTTCAAGAACTTACTGAAAAGTTCGTGCTGATCACTTGTCATTATAGGCCCTGTAGTCAAACGAGGAAACGTGCCTATTTCAAATGAGGCATCCATGCGGGGAGCCACAGCGGTTGCCTGTTGTACTTCTGGAACCTGAGGTGCTGGTGCAGAAAACACTGAAGGTGTCTGGTCTTGATCAGATAACCCGCTAAGATAAGGAAAAACCTGATTAATCATCTCTGGGGTAGGTTGGGGTGGTAATTCCTCATTCTGTACTTGTTCATTCTCCCCTTCCTCACCCTCTCTTATCACTTCCTCAGTCGGTGGAGGAGTCACCGCCCTAGTACTAGTTGGGCTAGGTGCTTGTCCTCTTCCTCTAGAGGACGTCCTCCCGCGACCTCTACCACGGCCTCTTGCCACTGCTCCTCTCCGAGCTACAGTCCTAGTGGCTGGCTCAGACGCATCTTGTCTTGCCGGTGTTGGTGTTGGCACAGTCGTTGCTCTTGTTCTAACCATCTGCGAAATAGAGTGAAGATGGTCAGATACCAATTTGTATCACCTAGATACCAATTGGATCCAAGTAATAGCACGAAAGAAAGAATGAAAGAATGAAATTTTCCTAAAGTCTTATAGACTCTCAAAGAAAAGCAAAGGCGTCCCCCTACCGTTCCTTAAGACTCTACTAGACTGGTTCTTGTGTGATGAGACCAACGAACCTAATGCTCTGATACCAAGTTTGTCACGACCCAAAACGAGCCGCGAGTGGCACCCACACTTATCCTACTATGTGAGCGAACCAACCAATCTAAACCCCAACATTTCAATACAATATAACCAGAATATAATGCAGAAGACTTAAAACTCATTAACAAAATCAATTAATAACTTCTAAAATTTATCAATTAGTATTCCCAAAATCTGGAAGTCATCATCACAAGAACATCTATCCTCAAATTACTAAATCTAAGAGTATCTAGGAAGCTAAAATAAATAAAAAGCTAGTCCATGTCGGAACTTCAAGGCATCAAGACATTAAGAAGAAGATCCAGTCCAAGCTAGAAGCATTAGCTCACCCTGAAATCTGATGCAATGAAGACTGACTAGAGTTGCGGTTGAGTTGAAGACGACGGTACATTTGCTGCACTCCACAAATAACAAAGAAAGAAACATACAAGTAGGGGACAGTACAAGGTACAAGTACTGAGTAGGTATCATCGGCCAACTCAAAATAGAAAACAGTATATATCAGATAATATCATAAAATCAACTACAATACTCAACAGGTAGCAACAACAAGTACTATAATCATTAATAACTACGCCAAGTACACCCATGAGGACTCAAGCCTCAATTCCATACTCATTTGGGAAATAGGTTCATTAAATTGAGTATATTAACATATTTCAAGATTCATTATCTTTATTATCCTGGTGTCGGAACGTCACACTCCGATCCTCATCATTCTATCCTGGTGTCGGAACGTGACACTCCGATCCTCATCATACTATCCTGGTGTCGGAACGTGACACCCAATCCATATACTATCCTGGTGTCGGAACGTGACACTCCGATCCTTATTCTATCCTTGTGCCGGAACGTGACACTCCGATCCATATACTATCCTGGTGTCGGAACGTGACACTCCGATCCTCATATACTATCCTGGTGTCGGAACGTGACACCCGATCCTCTAATCTCACTACTTTAGTTCATCAAGCCTTCTTTTATACCAAGGCATCATCATTAACAAAGTAGATTAGGGTTTAAGATTCAACAGACTCATCATGCTAATTCATCACAATTAGAATATTCATATCATGCAAGCACACAATTAAGCATATAGAAGACTTTATAATACTACCCAATACATATCATTCGCTATTAAGAGTTTACTACGAATAGCATAAACCATAACCTACCTCCACCGAAGAATTGTGATCAAGCAAGCTAATCCTCAAAATCTTTGCTTTCCTCTTCGTTCCTCTCTCTCTCGATCGTTCTCCCTCTCTTTCTGTCTCTTTTCTTCTTTTTCCTTATTCAAACTCTTTTTCTTTTACCCTAATTAGCATATAATTAAGTATAAAAGATGATAATTAACCCATTATTTATTTCAAGGTTATCTCTTTTAACCCCCAAGTAATTGAATTATTAACATTCAACCACTAACTTTATAATTATAAGCAGGAATAGTCCAAAACGCCCCTTAAAACATTTAACAAAAATCCGACCCAGTCAGGGTTACGCACCCTGTGACGGCCCGTCGTGTCTGCGACGGTCCGTCCTGCTGCTTCCGTCCCAAAGTTCAGAGACTAAATTTCACTAAGGGTCTGTGACGGTCCGTCATGTCTGCGACGGTCCGTCCTGCCATTTCGTCGCGAAGTTCAAAGAGTCGATTTCAATACCCAAATTTCCAAATTCTATGTTTTTTGGAACGAGACCCCCTCGACGGTCCGTCGTTCCCATGACGGTCCGTCATAGGATTCGTCGACTCAGCCAGTTTTTCCAGAAATAAAATCTGCTCAAAACGACTAAACAGGTCGTTACAACTAGTATATGGAGACAAGAAGATTTATTCCATTTTATCAAACAAAGTAATAGAATTACCTTAGCTTCTTCAGGCAAATGAGGTGAATATTTACAGCCATAATAAATTTGGTTTGAAGGGGGCTCCATCTGAAAACTTTGTCGAGGTGAGGAGATATTCACCTACAATTTCCAGAAAAGCAATACAACACAAGGAAAAAAATTTCCTAGTATATATATAATAACAATAAGATATCAAGAATAATCACATAACTAGGATTTGGGGAGGTCAACTGTACGTAGCTTATACCAATCTTGTGAAAGTAGAGAGACCATTTCTGATAGACCCTCAGCTTGAGTAACCATATTAAAAATCATATATAACAAATACAATAGCAAAGAAGACATGTAGCAACTAAAAAAAACATAAACAACCAAGAACACCCAAATATTTCATGAAGCTGACTTCTATTATATAGATCCAAAAACTTAATGAAGCTGACTTTTTTTTTTTTGGGTTCCCACCTGGGGTCCGAACAAATACAAGTTGGCGACAGGAGGTTTCACATTGATAGGTTAAACACTCCCTTACAAGGATGACTTCATACCCAAGACTCTAACCCGAAAACACTTGTTAAGTATATATGAAGGGTATTCCAGTGGGTTAAGCTTCCGCTATCCATGAACCTGGACAAGGACCTAACCACAAAGGTTCATTCTACAAAACCTTACCCGGCATTTTCGAAGAGACTATGAAAACAAGTTTACGTTACGCCAAGGATCCCCATCTAGTTAAGTATAAAGGAATATTTAAAACACAAAGAAGCTGACTTACAATTGATGTAGAACTTCTAATTTTCTTATACTGTTGACATCTCAACTAGGAAGATTCAAATTATGCCCAAAAACTACACCTTGATGATTTGGTGTAAAGATACAATCTTTTAAAGAAAAATCAATTCTTTATGATGTTGGTATGAATTTTGGGCATTGAATTGTCTGAAAAATTGAATCTATTTTGTGTTGTTCCTCTAATCTAATCCTCTCAAGTTGAGCAATTCCAAGTCCTCGTTGTGGGACTTTTTTTTATCATTCATCTTTTTTGATGATCTAATATTAGCCATTTTTTGTTTTTGACTATTAAATGTGGAGCAAAGTTTATAGTAAAAGCAAAGGGGTATCTATATGGAAAGAAAATCCATCTAGCACAAAACACTATGCTTTTCAAATGATACAAAAAAAAATTGAGTTTTTCTTGTAAAACCCCAAATGAAAAATTTAAGGTTTAAGGGGAAAATTTTGGTATTCAATTAATTCATTATATGAAATCTATCAGGTCATGAAGTCAAGATTGGATATTTAATGAATCATCTTTTTTAAAAGCTCTAATATTTGTCATTTTATGTTCTTAGCCATCAAATTTATACGCATTCCGTTTCAATTTATTGGTGTTATTTATTTTCCTTTTTTAGTCTATTTTTTTAAGTTTCTTTTCATTTCACTTATTTAAAGATTAATCTTTTTTTATTACATCAAATCTTTGAGGTCATGAAGTCAAGATTGGATATTTGAAGATTCATCTCTTTTGATGCTCTAATATCAGCCATTTTAGGTTCTTGACAAATAAATGTTGAGCAAATTTATAGTAAAGGTAAAAGGGTAGCTATATATGGAGAAAATCCATGTAGGACAAAATCTATAATTCTTCAAACATACAGAAAAATCAATATCTTTTTTTTTGGGGGAAAAACTCCAAATGGAATGTTTCATATAAATTTGAGAAAATCTAAAGTTTTAGGGGGAGAAATTTAATTTTAATCAATTGATTACTTGAAAGTCAAGATTGGCTTTTTTAATATTTATCTTTTTTGAATTTCCAATACTAACCATTTTAGGATCTTGGCCATCAAATGACGAGAAATTTATAATCCTTCCGGTTCATTTTGGTTGTTTTACTTTTCTTTTTAGTTTATGTCAAGAAAATATTTGTCTTTCTTATTTGATAATTTTTAGTTTTCCATATGATATATTCAAAACAATAATATTGAATGACATTTTAGTATATTACTATTATACGTGTCCGCATATTGCGCCGATAATTTAAAATGTAATAATTTTATAATTAAATATAACTAATAAAATTTCTTATGCACTTAATAATATAATTTAATTTATAATCATATAATAGCACTAATCATTAACTTATTTATTTATAAATTAATATTATTAGTGCACAATTTATTTTATTTTATTAAAATATTATATCTATAGGTCTATCAGCCACCCTTTTAGTTCTATAATTTATTATGTGAAATTTTTCTAAGGATAGTATTAATTTTATGATAATTTTTCTTGACCGAATATGAAATCCTTTAAATATTTATATGTGTTTGTACTTTATTCTTTTTATGTCATCTCCATAAAAAAATGTTAGTAAATTTATTAATAACATTCCATATCAAAATAATTGGATATGATGAAATTAAATGGAATGTTCATACATTTTCTATATATGTTTTCTATTGTACCAAGTTAGATTTCTCCTATAAATTGAGTGCTCCTCTTCATTGTAAATTCATTCATCAAGAGAAATAACAAGTCTTCTCTTCTTTTCTCTCTAGTTTCTTCTTCTTATTCTATAGTTTTATAATATGTTATCTGCACGAGACTCTAATTTCTCATAATTGAAGGTTAGATTTGAAGAATTAATAAAGGTATTATTTATTATTTTGTTTTTAATTTTAATGGTCAATATAACAAAACTAGAGTTCACTGCCCTTCAAAGTTCAGGTAAGAACTACCTCTCATGAGTGTTGGATGCTGAAATCCACCTTGATGCAATGGGTATTGGAGACGCCATAAAAGAAGAAAATAAGGCATCAAATCAAAACTGTGCACGAGCAATGATATTCTTGCGTCATCATCTTGACGAGATTCTGAAAATCGAATATCTGACAATTAAGGATCCACTTGTTTTGTGGAAAAACCTAAAAGAAAGATTTGACCACTTGAAGATGGTCATACATCCAAAGGCACGATATGGTTGGATGCATCTAAGGCTACAAGACTTTAAGTCTATACATGAGTACAATTCTACCATGTTCAAAATCACTTCTCAATTGAAATTATATGGAGAAACGGTTAGTGAGATTGATATGATGAAAAAGATGTTCTCCACTTTTCATGCCTCAAATGTGCTCTTGCAGCAACAATATCGAGAGAAAGGTTTCAAAAAGTATTCTGAACTAATTTCGCATCTTCTTGTGGCCGAGCAAAATAATGATTTATTATTGAAAAATCATGAGAATCGACCTACTGGATCTGGACCACTTCCTGAAGTAAATGAGGCGTACGCCCACCATGCTAGGTGTGGAAAAGGTTGCGGTCCTAATCGTGGTCGTGGTCGTGATTATGGTCAAGAACGTAATTCTATTCCTGGCATTAATCATTCATCAAATAAAAAGGAAAAAAGAAAGGACGAGACACGTGAAGCAACTAGGGAAGGTTGTTTTCGATGTGGTGGAATAGGTCATTATTGCACGTGATTGTCGTACTCCCAAACACTTGGTTGAGCTTTATCAAGATCGCTAAGAAGAAAGAGAAAATCCTGAGGCAAATTTTATCTCTGAAAATCAAGTTGACATCACGCACTTGGATGTAGCAGATTTCTTCGCACATCCTGAAGGAAAAATAGATCACTTAATTGGTGATGCTTCTATGAACATGGAAGAGTGATATTTTTTTGGTAGTATTATTATAATTTCATGTAATGATAGTTGTTTGCATGAGTATTAGTATTTTAAATTAGTTTAATAAAATTCGTTAGCTTGTTCCTTAATTCTTAATTAAATAATATATATATTTTGATTTATTTATATGATTCTAATATGAAATAGTTAGTCAATACTAAACTTTATCACGTGTTTGTATTATATTAGGTCTTTAACTTGGTCTAATGTTAAAAACATAAATTCTGATATTAACTAGGATTTATTATGTGTTTGTATTATATTAGGTCTTTAATTTGATCTAATGTTAAAAACATGCAGTCTGTTATTAACTAGGATTAAATAATAATTTTATTTTATTTTCCTAACAACTCGTTTTTGACTTAGAGGAGACAATAAATTAAGACTCAATTTCTAATATTTAATTATTAATTTATTCTTTTGAATATATTGTACCCTTTTGACAACACTAATATTTAATATATATTTATTTTGTGTATGTCATTTCATGTGAAGATATGGATAATTCTAAGAACATATTATCAAAATATGAAGATATTTGTTTGATTGATTCTGGTACAACACATACGATATTCAAAAATAAGAAATATTTTTCTCATTTAAGTATGGATAAAATAAATTTTACTACAATTTTTTGTAGTACTAATATGATTGAGGGTTTTGGAAGAGTCATTGTAATTTTGCCCAAGGGAACTAAACTCATCATTAATAATGCTATATTTTCTCCAAAATCTAAGAGAAACTTGTTGAGTTTTAAAGATATACGTGAAAATGGTTATCATATCCAATCAATGGATGAAATAAATCTTGAATATCTTAGTATCACAAAGAATGTCTCTGGACAGACATGTGTTATAGAAAAGTTCTCTGTTTTATCTTCTGGCTTGTATTGGACAAAAAATAGTGCAATTGAGGCACATTTTATAGTAAATAAGAAGTTTACTGATTCCGATACATTTGTACTTTGGCAAGATTGTCTAGGACATCCTTGGTCAATAATGATGAGACGAATTATAAAAAAATTCGAATAGACATTCACTAAAAGATCTAAAAGTTCTTTTAAATGGTGAATTTTCTTGTACCGCTTGTTATCAAGGCAAGTTAATTGTGAGACCATCACCAATGAAAGTTAAGAGTCTTCTGCGTTCTTGGAACGTATACATGGGGATATTTGTGGACTTATTCACCCACCTAGTGGGTCATTTAGATATTTTATGGTTCTAATAGATGTTTCTTCTAGATGGTCTCATGTGTGCCTATTGTCATCTCGTAACTTGGCATTTGCAAAATTATTGGCACAACTAATAAGGTTAAGGGCACACTTTCCTGATAATCAGATTAAGTCCATTCATCTTGATAATGCTGCAGAGTTTTCATCCCAATCACTTAATGATTATTATTTATTAATTGGGATAAGAGTTGAACACTCTGTTGCTCATGTTCATACTCAGAATGGTATCGCTGAGTCATTAATTAAACGTTTGCAATTAATAGCAAGACCATTGCTTCTTAAAACTAAGTTGCCCACTTTTGTGTGGGGACATGCAATTTTGCATGCTGCAACACTTATTCGTCTCAGATTGACAAGTTATCATAAGGTTTCTCCCTTGCAATTGGTTATGGGTCAAGAACCTAGTATATCCCATCTAAGAATTTTTGAAAGTGTTGTACATGTGCCTGTGGCACCACCAAATCGCACTAAGATGGGCCCTCAAAGAAGGTTAGGAATAAATGTTGGGTTTGAGTCACCCTCCATTATTCACTATCTTGAACCATTGACTGGAGACATGTTTACTGCTAGATTTGCTGATTGTTGGTTTGATGAGACAATTTTCTCAAAATTAGGGGGAGAGAATAGTGAAATAAAATGAGAAATTTTGTGGAAAAATTTATCATTGTCTCATCTTGATTCATATTCTTCTACTTGCGAACAAGAAGTACAAAAGATTATTCATCTGCAGAAAATTGCAAATCAAATGCCAGACGCATTTACAAATTTGAAAAGGATTACTAAATCACATATTCCTGCAGAGAATGTCCCAATTCAAATTGATGTCCCTGAAGGACCATCCACTAGTGTCATAGCTAATGAGTCAAAAGCACACCTAAAGCGTGGTAGACCATTGGGGTCTAAGGATCAAAATTCTAGAAAAAGAAAGATTAAATGTCAAGATGACACAATGAAAAAATCTCATATGGAAGTTCAAAATTTGAATAAGTCTGATATTCATGAAATTAATCAATGAACTTGAAACTCAAAGAAATAATGAACTATCCATAAATATAAGATATGTTGAAACTAATATGAATCGATCAGAAATAGTGGTTGATTATGTCTTTGCATGTAATGTTGCAACAAATATCATGCAAGATAATGAGGATTATGAACCTTAATCTGTTATAGAATGTCGACAACGAAATGATTGGCCAAAATGGCAAGAAGCAATTCAATCAGAGTTGAATTCACTTGACAAGCGCGAAGGTTTTGGACTTATAGTTCAAACACCCAATGGTATTAAACCTGTTGGTTACAAATGGATTTTTGTGTGAAAAAAGAAATGAGAAAAATGAAATACAAAGGTATAAAACACGCCTTATGGCACAAGAATTTTCTCAAAGGCCTGGCGTCGATTATGAAGAGACATACTCACCCGTTATGGATGCAATAACATTGCGTTATCTCATTAGTTTCACAGTCTATGAGCAATTTGAAATGAATTTGATGGATGTGGTTACAACCTACCTTTATGGATCACTTGATAATGAGATATACATGAAATTTCCTGAATGATTTGCAATGCCTAAATCATGTAATTCAAAATCTCTAGAAATATATTTAATTAAATTGCAAAGATCATTCATTATATGGTTTGAAGCAATCTGGGTGCATGTGTTATAACCGTCTTAGTGAGTATTTAATTAAGGAAGGTTATTCAAATGATGCAATTTGTCCATGTGTCTTTATAAAGAAAACAATATCGGAATTTGTTATACTTGCTATTTATGTTGATGACATAAATCTTATTGGAACTTCAATAGAGCTTCAAAAGGAAATTGATTATTTAAAGAATGAATTTGAGATGAAAGATCTGGGAAGGACAAAATTATGTCTTGGTTTGCAAATTGAGCATTTGACAAATGGTATTTTTGTTCATCAATCTGCCTATACAGAAAAAGTTTTGAAAAGATTCTGTATGGATGAAGCGCATCCATTAAGTACTCCGATGGTTTTTCGTTCACTTGATGTGAATAAGGATCCATTTCGACCTCAAGAAAAGGATGAAGATTTTCTTGATTCTGAAGTACCATATCTTAGTGCAATTGGGTGCACTAATGTATCTTGCTAATACTACAAGGTCTGATAGAGCTTTTGTTGTTAACTTGTTAGCAATGTATAGTTCTGCTTCTACTAGGAGACATTGGAAAAGGATCAACACATTTTGCGATATTCTTAAAGGGACAACTGATATGAGCTTATTTTATTCCGTTAATTGTAGCCCAAATCTTGTTGGTTATGTTGATGCAGGATACTTAATAGATCCACACAAAGCTCGATCCCGAACAGACTATGTGTTTATATGTGGGATGACTGTCATATTTTGGATATCTACAAAGCAGTCCATCGTAGCCACTTCATCTAATCATGCTGAAATAATAGCTATTCATGAAGCAAGCAGAGAATATGTGTGGTTAAGGTCTATGATACATCTCATTCAAGAGAAATGTGGTTTGAAATGTGATAAAGTACCCACCACTTTATATAAAGATAATGCAGCATGCATAGCACAACTTAAGGGAGGATTCATATAAGGAGATAGAACAAAGCACATTTCACTGAAGCTTTTCTATACACATGAACTTCAAAAGAATGGTGATATAAATGTGCAACAGATTCGTTCAAGTGACAATGTGGCTGATCTATTCACCAAGTCTCTACCAACTGCAACTTTCAAGAAGATGGTGCACAAGCTTGGAATGCGAAGATTCAAGTCTCTGGATTGATGTTCTCATTAGGAGAGTGAATACGCGCTGTACTCTTTTTCCCTTACGAGGTTTTGTCCCACTGGGTTTTCCTTGTAAGGTTTTTTAATGAAGCAGCCTAGATGCGTATTAATAGATATGTGTACTCTTTTCTTTTACTAGAGTTTTTCTTTACTTAAAGTTTTTTTAGTAAGATTTTTAACGAGGCACATCATCTATGAATTAGACATTCAGGGGGAGTGTTATAAAGTATTTGTATTATAGTGAATGTCTATCATGTGGAGTCCTTTTTAGGATATGGTTAAAGAGTCTTAGTTGGGGACCAAGTTAGATTTCTCTTATAAATGGAGTGCTCCTCTTCATTGTAAATTCATTCATCAAGAGAAATAACAAGTGTTCTCTTGTTTTCTCTCTAGCTTCTTCTTCTTATTCTATAGTTTTATAACAGATACAACCATTATATTAGATTTACTCAAATTTGTATTGAATATTTGAATTTGAATTGTATCAGAAAACATATGAATATGAATGAGAGGTTGCTGATTTGAATTATATTTAATTAGGACTCATTTGTAACTTATTTATATAATTGGTTATTTAAAATTCAAAATGAATTGGTTAAAACTTAAAAGTTATCAAATCCTATTTTTTAGCGCATGGAATAGAAGTTTTAAAACTCCTTATTCAATTGGACAAATGTTTTTTTTTCTAAATAAAGGCTAATCAGATTTTAAAGTTGTAATTTTTTGTAAGTGTAATATTTTGCATGTTTTTATAGTGTTTGCAATTTTTATTTTTAGCATTTACATTTTAATCGAATTTTTTTTGTGTTTGCAATTTTAACATTTTTTATTTTATGGCAATTTTAAAATTTAACAATGGGATATAGATATTGTTGACACCCAATTTTGGAGTTCCATAATAGGCAAATAATTTTCGAGCTTCTTTGATTTCAAACGATTTAAAATAATTAGTTTTATAAACTTTTAAGAAAAATAAAATGAAAATATAATACAAAGTTTGCAATGTTATTTTAGATAAGTTTGTCGCTTTTTACAATTTTAGGTAATCTCTATATTTATATAATTTTGTCCGTAATTAGTTTATTTTATAAATATTCGAAAATCATCTCGAAAGAATTTTAATTTTTATTAAGTATTTTATCTAAGTTAAATTAGTTTGGTCTTAGTTGTACTTATATCTTTGAGTTACTAGATTATAACTAAGTTAATTATTTTAATTCGATAAGATTAAGAAACTCGTTAGTTAATTAATTTAATTCGTCTTACTTTATTTATTTATTTTAGCCAAATTCCTTAAATATTTTTGGAACAAAATCAAGTAGGGCCATTAATCTGCAATTCCATCATATATTCAATCCCCTCTTAATTTTTTTTAACAGCCCAACCCACTCCGCAAATCCCATCCAACCTTCTAGTCCATCCCTTTATCCAATATTACTCTAAAAAATAAAACCCAAAACAATGACCCAGCTTCGTTTTCTTCTTATTCCAGCGACCAGGGAACAAACACGCGCGACCCGAAAAACATGGTATGTGTTTCCTCCTATCCGCAACGCGTGAAACCCAGAGCTCCAAAGGAGACGAAATCGAAACCCAGCAGCGAGGTGCGCGTAAAGAAGAAGCGAAAGATGCAGAGGAATCTGCTCCGCTTTGTCTTCTTCCCCAAACATCTATTTCTCCTTTTCCGTATGGTTCGACTTTTAGCTGAATCTCTCTACACTCGTACGACCTCAGCAGACAGGCAAGCACGATTCTGTCCCTTTAGCTCGAGATAGCTCCACGTCGCCTTCAAGGACGGGAGGTTGATCTTGGTCGTCCTCTCCCATTTTCCTCTTCCAGAAAGGGTCAAATTCCACAAAAAAGTGTGTGTCCCCTCTTTTCTGAAAGCTTTTTTTAATTTGAAGGGAATTCCATTTCTACCCCTTTCCCTCCCATGTTTGGGAACCCTAATTCCCTGCTATATATTCTCTTCAACTTTATGAATTAGGGGGAGGGGATTTTTTTGGAAAAAGAGCAAAAATTGTGAGAGATTTTTAGTGACAAATTTGTGAGCCGATAATTTTATTTGGTTTTTTGTGGCTGGAAATTTCTTAGTACAAATACAAAGCTTTAGGAACTAATAGCGAGACGCTTGAGGTACATCTTCGAATAGAGAGCCCTTTTGGATCTTTCCCCATTTTCCTTGGTCGCTGTCCGTAGTCGGTGTTTTCAGTGTTGAAGTCAGCCTCCCGTGCTCATGTCGTTTCAGAATTGCTGCCTAGAGAAAGGTAACGTTTTGTTTTCCTTCTTTTTCTTTCTTTTTACTCGCCTTTTCTTAGTTGATATATTCTCTGTTCGAAAGTCCTTGTCTTATTTTGTGGTCGCTGGGCTGTTAGTTTCAGATGAAACTGAAAAGTATGTCGTTCGTAGTCATTCTTTCGTGAGTTTGCTGTAAGATTTTAAGGTACTGCTCCTTGTTTTGCCTTGCTATCTTGAGGAGTTTACTTGATTTGAATATCTCTATTCTTTTTCCGTACCTCATAAAAATGTGTGTAAACTTTGGTTTGACCAATCTCTCTGTGCATGTAAATTTATAAGCACATTTAAGTTCTTTTATGAATTAAAGGAGCTGATCGTTTAGTTTTCCTGAGTGTTAAACAAACTCTTAAAGATGTTCGATATGGAAGTCGGTTGTCGTGGTAATTTGTTATTCGTTAGATGCCATAACGATCCTTTCTCTTCTTGGTATCGTACATGTCTATCGCGTACTGTATTTTGCTAGAGTTATCTACCTACCACCTTCATGTCATTTAAGGTTTATTGCGTCGAAATCGGTTATGTTACATGTTAAATATGTATCTTGCTGCTCATTAATAAAAGTCGCTTCCCATCTGTTTATGTGTCGTTTTTGATTTTTGTGTGTTACCGTCTTAGCCCCCCTCCCTCCAGTCACTGATTAAGGTCCATTTTGTGTATATTAAGCAATTGACATTTCTTTTCAGCTGTGAACATTTGTGTAAAACCTATTTAAATAACTAACCGTAAGAATTTGCCCCTTATGGAATGGTCTTAGTCTAGTCATGAAAAAAATAAAAAAAAATACAAAGATTCATTTAAGCTTGGATAGCATTTTGCTTATTATGCTCACTGTAATAGTTCTTTGATTTTATTTGGTTATTTTTTTAAAATTTGATTTAAATGCCCCTGTAGTGTTGAAATATGCTTAGAATATTGTTTTGCTAGAATCTGTCTCCTTCGGCTTGATAATTTGTTAAGAAATGAGTTATCTGTTGTTGTTAATTGTAGCAAACTTACCATTGTGGTTAATATTACATGATTTATCATCATGTTCGATGCTTCTAGTACTCATATATTTTACTATTTTGCATGTGAAACCGATTCGAGTCCGTTAAGAATTCATCCCTTGCATTTCGAGAGAGCCATAAAGGCTTATTCTCCTTTATTAAGTCAATCCATAAAAATTGACGCACAAGTCCATAAAAATTGACGCACAAGTCCAGAAGTTGGGGAAATCAGAATAAGTCGGAAGTTGAAGAGTTTTGGGCAAAAGCCCATCTTTATTCTTTTTATTATGTGTTGTATTTTGGTCCTTAACCTTGCAAATTTTGCTTATTAATAGCCTGCTAGTCTTAGGACAGGTACCAAATCTAATGGGCCAAAGACCCAACAAAAATGGGTCCAAACACCGGTCCAGACAGACAAAAACCGGATTTGGACCCAATTTTCTCTTTCTCTCTGTCTCTCTCTTTCTCTTTTACTTTACCGTATACTCATTTGCATATTAATTATTGTTGTTTTAGGGTTAAAAGAATTCAAATCCTTGCAAAATGTCGTCTTGTTTTAACAAATCGAGCGAAGTTAATTAAGTCGAAATGGTTTAAAGATTATGAATTTTACCAATAATAAAATTCACTTAGCTAACAAGTTATCACTTCTTTTTTTTTTTACAAGCCTTAAATAATTTTTATCTCAAAGAATAAGTTGGAATATTTTAGCCAAATAAGTTAATTGTTGGCTAATTGCGATTTAGCGAATATTTTAAGTGCCGTAAAAATCTTCCTAAAGTATAAATATGAATCCCCGAACTCCCTTAAGTTTTCAAATTGATTTTTCTGTTTAAGTCTTTGAGAATTAATGTTTCTTGATTTTTTTCTAAAAATTAAGTGGCGACTCTAAAAAAAGTCAAAAACTTATAAAATAATATTTTTCGAAAACATTAAAACAGAATGACAACTGTGCTGGGGAATTAGAAGAATTCTAACCTTAAATTAACGTGTTTTGGCTATGTAAAATTAATTGATTATGTGTTTACTTATCGCTTTATTAAATTGTTGCACGCATGATGGCATATCATACTCCGTCAAACGACAATTGTTTATTTATCACTTAAAGGACGATTATGCGGGCTCGCAGTTGTTCGTTAACCAAATTTTTTTTGAGGCATCCTGATGAATGTAGTTGTTTACTTGATAGTCAACGGTCATTAACTGTCTCAACCTAAGTAGTCTGCTTGGGTCACTCTTTCCACTACAAAATAAAACTCACTCCTAGTCAAACTAAGATAGAGCTAAATCAAATTTCGAAAGTAGCGCATTGGTCTAAGATGATTTAATAACCAAGGAGTGTTTGGGACCATTAGAAAGACCATCCAGAGTCCAAAGAGCCCACAACTAGATCGGACGACCATACTTATATGTCATTTGAAGGATGTTTGCGTGGTTGACGGATTGTTGTGTCTTGGGGGGTCGCAACTAACTTATTGTATGTTTTTGTAGATGTCAAGTCAATTCTTAAGTTTCAATATAGTCACCGGGACACTTGACATACTTCGTGTGTGGTGGAACAACCTCAAAGACTATCAAAAGAGAGAAATCTTGATTCACTTGGGAAACCTATCTTCGATAATGGACTTTAAGGTTTGAGCCACGTTTTCGACGTAATTACTTGGCTCAGGGACGACAAAATGATGGTCTTCCAATTTGGGGATGTCAAAATAAAATCAATAATAGAGGAAATAAAATATTGTTTGGATACCATCGGAATGTGGGGCAAGAGGAAAAAGTATCCAGATCATCCCATCTTGCCACTAGATAGGTAGACTAGTGCAAAATTGAAAGACATCTTACTGCGAATGAATGCGGACTGGTTGGATGCTCAAAATATACCATAATGAGATTCTTTTAAAGGTCGGGGCACGATATATATTTCAGATTATTTCTGAACAAGTTCCATGATCATAGTACTTGGAGACAGACTCATACTATCGCATTCGCCGCGTGCCTTTTTTAAACGATGGTGTTCCCTCAAGATGAAGGAAAAGAGATCAATACCCGGGTTGTTATGGTTGTAGACGCTATCTTTAGAGGGATTGACAAAGAAGAAGCGAAGAAACACTACAGTTTGGCCCCGATTATTTTGGCTGACATCTATCGATCTTTGAGTTTGTGTAAGAACGAATTACAACTTTTTCAAGGGTGCAACATTTTGCTTCAGTGGTGGATGACTAAACATCTTTGTAAAAGAGGCGGCATCCAACAACAGGAGTTGTCCAAGCCAACCCAGACGAGTCCCCTTGACAACTACGAGTTCTATCTAAGCATTCACAAGTTCCCAATTCACACCACGAGGGATGCATGGGCGAAGGTATTCTACGATCTAAGAAAAGGAGACATACAATGGATGTTCCAAAACTTTATGTTAGAGAAGATAGCGGCTCGTAGGGCCAAACATCCTTTTCTGGTTCTTCCCGGCATCAGAGGAACGCGACCATACAATCCAACTAGGGAGATGCGGCAATTCGGTAGAAGACAAACCACACTGTCCAAGGGGATACTAGCTCCTTCGTCATTGATTGCAACGTGTGTGTTAAAATACCTTTCGTCAAAACCATCTTCCAAGAATGTCACGACCCAGAACGAGCCGTGAGTGGCACCCACACTTATCCTACTATGTGAGTGAACCAACCCATACAAAACCCAACGTTTCAAACATAATGAACAATATACAATGCGGAAGACTTTAAAACTCTTTAATATAACCAATAAACAACTTCTAAAATTTATCAATTACTATCCCCAAAATCTGGAAGTCATCATCACAAGAACATCTATCCTCAAATACTAAATCTAAGAGTATCTAAGAAGCTAAAACAAATAAACAGCTAGTCCATGCCGGATTTCAAGGCATCAAGACATGAAGAAGAAGATCCAGTCCAAGCTAGAAGCTTTAGCTCACCCTGAAATCTGGCGTGATAAAGACTGGCTAGAGTTGCGGTTGAGTTGAAGACGACGGTACGTTTGCTGTACTCCACAAATAACAAAGAAAGAAACATACAAGTAGGGGTCAGTACAAACACAAGTACTGAGTAGATATCATCGGCCAACTCAAAATAGAAAACAGTATATATCAGATAATATCATAAATCAACTACAATACTCAACATGTAGCAACAACAAGTACTATAATCATTAATAAGTACACCAAGTACACCCATGAGGGCTCAAGCCTCAATACCATACTCATTTTTGGGAAATAGGTTCATTAAATTGAGTATATTAACATATTTCAAGATTCATTCTCTGTACTATCCTGGTGTCGGAACGTGACACTCCGATCCTCATCATACTATCCTGGTGTCGGAACGTGACACTCCGATCCTCATCATACTATCCTGGTGTCGGAACGTGACACCCGATCCATATACTATCCTGGTGTCGGAACGTGACACTCCGATTCCATATTCTATCCTGGTGCCGGAACGTGACACTCCGATCCTCATCATACTATCCTGGTGTCGGAACGTGACACTCCGATCCTCATCATACTATCCTGGTGTCGAAATGTGACACTCCGATCCTCATCATACTATCCTGGTGTCGGAACGTGACACCCGATCCTCTATTTCTATTCTGGTGTCGAAACGTGACACCCGATCCTCTAACCTCATTCTTTTAGTTCATCAAGCCTTTTTTTATACTAAGGCATCATCATTAACAAAGAGGTTTTCAAGATTTAGGATTCAATAGCCTCATCATGCTTATTTCATCACAATTATATAATCACATCATGCAAGCACACAATTAAGCATATAGAAGGGTTTACAACACTACCCAATACATATCATTCGCTATTAAGAGTTTACTATGAAATAACATAAACCATAACCTACCTCCACCGAAGAATTGTGATCAAGCAATCTACTTTTCCAATGCTTTGCTTTCCTCTTCGTTTCTCCTCTCTCTCGTTTGCTCGTTCTCCCTCTCCTTGTTCTTTCTATTTTTCTTATTCAAACCCTCTTTCTTTTACCCTAGTTAGCATATAATTAAGTATAAAAGATGACAAAATAACCCACTAATTAATTCAAGGTTATCTCCTTTAACCCTCAAGCAATTGAATTATTAACATTAATCCACTAAATTTATAATTATAAGCATGAATAGTCCAAAACGCCCCTTTAAAAACTTTAACAGAAATCCGACCCAGTCTGGGTTACGCAACCTGTGACGGTCCGTCATGGCTGTGATGGTCCGTCCTGCAGGTCCGTCACAAAGTTGAGAGACTAAATTTCACTAAGGGTCTGTGACGGCCCGTCACGCCTGTGACGGTCCGTCCTGCCATTTCGTCGCGAAGTTTAGAGAGTCGATCTCAGTACCCAAATTTCAGAATTCTAAGTGTTTTGGAACGAGACACCCTCGACGGTCCGTCATGGGATCCGTCGACCAAGACAATTTTTCCAGAAATAAAATTTGTTGCTCAAAACGACTAAACAGGTCGTTACAATAGATACCAATTTACCCATCGTTCGTCCTCGAACGATCACAAGAAGAAAAACAAGGGCGAAAAGGAGTACCTGAATCTGTAAATAGGTGTGGGTATCTTTCTTGCATATCAGCCTCCTTCTCCCAAGTGGACTCTTCAACTGGTCGATTCTTCTATTGAACTTTGATGGATGCAATCTCCCTTGATCTCAACTTGCGGACTTCTCTATCTAAAATAGCAACAGGCTCCTCCTCATAGGACAAATTCTCATCAAGCAGATTTGAATCCCAACGAATGATGTAGTTTCCATCCCCATGGTACCTTTTCAAGATAGACACAAGAAATACCGGATGCACTCCTGACTGTCCTGGAGGCAAGGCTGATTCATAAGCTACCTCCCCCACACGCTTCAGAACTTCAAAGGGACCAATATACCTTGGGCTAAGCTTACCTCGCTTACCGAACCGCATCACCCCTTTCATGGGCGAAACCTTCAGCAAGACTTATTCACCCTCCATGAACTCCAAGTCTCTAACCTTTCGATCTGCATATTCCTTTTCCTACTTTGCGCCGCTAAAAGATTTTCTTGAATAGATTTCACTTTCTCTAGCGATTCCCTCAGAAGGTCAGTACCCCAAGGTCTAACCTCAAATGCATCAAACCAACCAATGGGAGACCTACATCTCCTCCCATACAGTGCCTCAAATGGGGCCATACCAATACTTGAGTGATAACTATTATTGTATGAGAACTCTGCTAAGGGTAAGAAGCTATCCCAATGGCCACCAAATTCGATCACACATGCACGAAGCATATCCTCCAACACTTGAATCGTTCGCTCAGACTGACCATCGGTCTGAGGGTGAAATGCGGTACTAAGATCCAACCTAGTACCCAATTCAGCATGCAATGTTTTCCAAAACTTAGAAGTAAACTGCGTAACTCTATCTGATATGATGGAAAGTGGAACTCCATGCAATCGAACAACTTCCGAGATGTAAAGTTTGGCTAACTTCTCTGCATTGTAAGTCACCTTGACCGGAATAAAGTGAGCAGACTTAGTCAACCTGTCAACAATTACCCAAATGGAGTCATACTTACCCATTGTCTTGGGGAGACCAACCACGAAATCCATTGCAATTCTTTCCACTTCCATTCAGGAATGGGCATTCTCTGAAGTGTTCCTCCAGGCTTCTGGTGTTCATACTTCACTTGCTGACAATTCGGACATTTGGCGACAAACTCCACAATGTCACGCTTCATTCTACTCCACCAAAAATGTTGCTTTAGGTCACGATACATCTTGGTTGCACCAGGGTGTATAAAATACCTTGAACTATGAGCCTCTATCAGAATAGTGTTGATCAAATCATCGACGCGGTGTACACATACCCTTCCCTTAATTCTCAAAACACCTTCCTCATCGATTGTTGCTTCTTTAGCCTCTCCTCGCAACACTTATCTCGGATCCGGATCAATTCTCATCAGTAAACTGCTTTCCCTTAATCTTGTCAAGAAAGGAAGATCTTGCCTCCACACAGGCCAAAAACCCTCCCTTCTCATTTACCTCTAACCTCATAAAGTCGTTAGCCAGAGTCTGAACCTCTCTAGCCAATGGACGTCTAGAAACTTGCAAGTGAGCTAGACTTCCCATACTTCCTGCCTTTCTACTTAAGGCGTCTGCCACAACATTAGCCTTTCCCGGATGATACAAGATAGTGATATCGTAGTCCTTTAGTAGTTCCATCCATCTCCTCTGTCTCAAATTCAAATCTTTCTGAGTAAAGACATACTGTAGGCTACGATGATCCGTGTATACTTCACACTTAACCCCATATAGATAGTGTCTCCATTGCTTTAATGCAAACACTACCGCAGCCAACTCCAAATCATGGGTCGGATAATTACGTTCATGCACCTTTAATTGCCTCGAAGCATAAGCAATTACATTCTTCTCTTGCATTAACACTGCACCCAACCCAGAATAGGACGCATCACAATAGACAATGAAATTCTTACCTTCCACTGGCAGGGTAAGGATTGACGCAATAGTCAACAAGGTCTTGAGCTTCTGAAAGCTTTCTTCGCACTCGTCCGACCATACAAATGAAACACTTTGCTTAGTCAAATTTGTCAGTCGGGAAGCAATAGAGGAAAATCCCTTGACAAATCGACGGTAGTAGCTAGCTAAACCAACAAAGCTCCTTATCTCTGTAACATTAGTAGGCCTCTCTCAATTCTTCACTGCTTCAATCTTAGATGGATCCACCATCACTCCATCCTTAGACACCACGTGCCCCAAGAAGGACACTGAATCTAGCCAAAACTCACACTTGGAGAATTTGGCATAAAGCTTTTTCTCCCTCAACATTTCCAATACAATTCTCAAGTGCTCCTCATGTTCCTTCTTGCTCTTTGAGTATACCAGTATATCGTCAATGAATACAATGACAAAGAGATCCAGATATGGCTTAAAAATCCCATTCATCAAGCTCATGAAAGCAGCAGGGGCATTCGTAAGCCCAAAAGACATTACTAAGAACTCATAATGCCCATACCTGGTCCGAAAAGCAGTCTTGGGCACATCCGTTGCCCGTATTTTCAATTGATGATAACCAGATCTCAAGTCGATTTTTGAGAAGGTACAAGCACCTTGTAAGTGATCGAACAAATCATCGATGCGAGGAAGAGGATACTTGTTCTTAACTGTTACCTTATTCAGTTGTCTGTAGTCTATGCACATCCGAAAACTCCCATCCTTCTTCTTTACAAACAAAACAGGAGCACCCCAAGGGGATGCACTTGGTTTAATGAAGCCTTTGCTCAACAACTCTTGAAGTTTGGCCTTTAACTCTTTTAACTCAGCGGGAGCCATTCTATGAGGGGGTATAGAAATGGGGCGAGTACCCGGTTCCAGATCAATGCAAAAGTCAATATCTCTATCCGATGGCATACCAGGAAGATCTGCAGGGAACACATCCAGAAACTCACGGACTACCGAAATCGACTCAATTGAAGGTACTTGGGTAGTATCATCCCTGAGGTGTGCCAAGAAAGCTAGACACTCTTTACTAACCATTCTCTTAGCACGAAGAAAGGAGATGATACGAACCGGAGTGGAAGTGTAGTCGCCCTCCCATACTAACGGATCTGTCCCAGGCTTTGCCAACGTTACAGTTTTAGCATTACAATCCAAGATTGCAATATTTGGAGAAAGCCAAGTCATACCCAGAATTACATCAAAATCAACCATTTCTAAGATAACCAAGTCTACATGAGTATTGCTCCCCACAAAAGTCACCAGACAAGACCTATATACCTTTTCAACTATCACAGACTCACCCACCGGAGTAGAAACACGAATAGGCATGTCAAGCAATTCGCAAGGTAAATTAAGACCAGTAGCAAATGAGGAAGATACATATGAAAATGTAGAGCCAGGATCAAATAATATAGAAGCCATGCAATCACAAACCAAAAGATTACCTGTGATAACAGCATCAGATGTCTCCGCTTCAGACCGCCCAGGGAAAGCGTAACAATGGGCCCTATCACCTGTCTGCCCGTCGCCCCTACCATGTTGTGTTGTAGTGGCTCCAGTTTGCCCGTCACCCCGGTCGTTTTGGTGACCACCATTACCTCGACCACCACGTCCTCCAGAATGACGGCCTCTTCCATGACCATCTCTACCTCTGACTATGGGAGGTCTTTAACTCTGTTTTGGACAATACCTCTTAATGTGTCCAGTCTCCCCACATCCATAACACTCTCTGGATTCAAGCATCGGTCTCTGTGAGAATGACGAAGTCTGGGGATAACCTCCAAACTCAGAGAAATGTTGACCGGTCTGCGGTGGACCCCCAACTACAGTCTGCAATGAAGACTGAATAGGTCGGACTGGGTAACCTCCTGAATCCTGTCCTCTGGAGTAAGAATCATTAAACTCACCTCCCTTACGAAACCTTTTAGATGTCGATGTCATGGTGAAGTCATCTGGCTTCACTCCCTCCACCTCTATCACGAAGTCTACCACTTCCTGAAAGGATTTTGCCGTAGCCGCTACCTGCAAGGCTGAAATCCACAACTCTGACCTCAACCCCTTCACAAAACGGCGAATCCGCTCTTGTGGACTGAAACAAAGCTGGGTGACATACCTGGATAATGCACAAAACTTAGCCTCATACGCAGTAACCGACATCCTACCTTGCTCTAGGCTCAAGAACTCATCCCTCCTCCTATCCCTTAAGGTTCGGGGGACATATTTCTCCATAAATAAACTAGAGAATGACGCCCAAGTCATAGGTGGTGCCTGTGCGGGTTGACACTCAACATGTGACCGCCACCACATTTTGGCATTTCCCTGAAACTGATAGGTTACAAACTCAACACCAAATCGTTCCACTATGCCCATTTTATGTAATAACTCATGACAGTCAACTAGAAAAATCATAGACATCCTCAGATTCAGCACCCTTGAAGACTGGAGGTTTCAATTTCAAGAACTTACTGAAAAGTTCATGCTGATCATTTGTCATTATAGACCCTGTAGTCAACCGAGGAAACATGTTTATTTCCAATGAGGCATCCATGCGGGGAGCCACAGTAGCTGCATGTTGTACCTCCGGAACCTGAGGTGCTGGTGCAGAAAACACTGGAGGTGTCTGGCCCTGATCAGATAACCCGCTAAGATAGGCAAGAACCTGATTAAACATCTCTGGGGTAGGTTGGGGTGGCAATTCCTCATTCTGCACTTGCTCATTTTCCCCTTCCTCACCCTCTCTTACTACTTCCTCAGTCGGTGGAGGAGTCACCGCCCTAGTACTATATGGGCTAGGTGCTTGTCCTCTTCCTCTAGAGGACCTCCCACGACCTCTTCCACGGCCTCTTGCCACTACTCCTCTTTGAGCTACAGCCCTAGTGGCTGGCTTAGACGCATCTTGTCTTGCCGGTGTTGGTGTTGGTGCAGTTGTTGCTCTAGTTCTAACCATCTGCGAAATAGAGTGAAGATGGTCAGATATCAATTTGTATCACCTAGATACCAATTGGATCCAAGTAATAGCACGAAAGAAAGAATGGAACTTTCCTTAAGTCTTATAGCCTCTCAAAGAAAAGTAAAGGCGTCCCCTTACCGTTCCTTAATACTCTACTAGACTCGTTCTTGTGTGATGAGACCAACGAACCTAATGCTCTGATACCAAGTTTGTCACGACCCAAAACGAGCCGCGAGTGGCCACATGCATGATTAGGACGCGATATATGTGTGTTTTAGATGTTTATGTGATATGTTGCTTTGAATGAGGCATGGCAAACCCACTCCCTGTTAGAAATTTCCAGAAATATACAAGTCACAACTACAAACTCCGACCAAATTTTCTGAGTCTTGAGTTTCCCAAATAAAAGAAAAATCCTATCACCAAATCTTAAAACACTACTACCATCTTAGGAAAAGTGAGATCACAACTATGGACAAAGGAAAGAGTATTTAGACTGAACCGACCGAAGAAGAAATGATCGACACACAGAGCAGCGGAAAGAGACTTTCCTCCTGAGAATCCCGAGTTAGAGAGCATTGAAGAAAGTTATGAGGAGGCGGTCGCTTGCAAACCTTCTCTTGAAGGACGTTTGGCAGAAGGGGACAAGAAAATCACTCTCGAAGCATATCCACAAGAATGTTGAACAAAGATTGAAGTCAGTTCGTGTGCCCTTATTTTCAAGCATTATCGGGTCAGGCGTATGTTGAGTCCCATCAAAATATCATCTTGCCATGTGGGATCATGGACCTCCGCAAGACTTGTGAGTGTCATCCAAACCAGAAATGACACACGATAGAGGAGTGCATAGAGTTTAAGAATGTGGTCCATCATTTGCTCGATATGGACAAGGCTGCGAACAGCTGAGGTGAAGGCGTCATCATCACATGTGATGAACCGCGGCTCGGCATACCAGTTACTAAGAGGACTATATTTTATCGTTGCTCATTCACGCCTTTCAAGAAAACAATGTTGGAGGTCTATTCAGAATTGGTTCGAAATGGAGTCTTCACCCCATTTTATAAGGACTTGGACGTGTTATATTGCCTTTGGTTCGAAGTTCGGAAACGTTGCCCTTATCACAACGCCGCAGACCATAGCATTGAAAAGTGTCTTGCATTGCACCACCACATGGAATATCTCATCAGCATAGGAAAGATTCAAGTCGAGTCTGTTTCCCTTGGCTGATTCTACAAAAGAACAATAACAAATGAGATGGGCCACTATTTATCTTTTAAAAGCTTTGTTGTTATTTTGCAATCTCCTTGTAATCGTAATGAACGAATGAATGAAAAGCAAGTATTTCCTTTATCCGAACTATGTAGGGCCTGAATTCTCCTTATAAGATACGTAGGAAGCCTTTCAAGGCTCGACCCCTGTTTTTTTAAATTTTCATCCTACCGTTTCATTCCACAAGGTAATGTGAAACTCAAATTAACGGACGTCAAAGAGATGCAACAAGAAGACCCTAGATCAGAGTGATGTTACTTTATGAGATAATTACCAAATTAAAATGGGCAAGCTCCTGCTTGTTTAAAAATTCATTTTCCCTTGTCTCGTGGGTTAACATGTCCTCAAACAAAACAATTTTTATGTGTTTATTTGTTCTCTGTGTGATATCGTGCATTATATATTCTTAACTCAAACTAATAAACTTGTCTTTGAATTGTTTTCCTCCGCAGGTACTTACAAACTGGTCTGTGTCGATTAAACTTGTTGATCATCCATACTTCACTAGATCTAAAGGGTCTACAGATTTCTTTCCCGACCAAAGTTGAGACAAGAGAAAAGCAGTAATGGGAGACAACAACAAAGAAATAAGTCTTACTGATGTTGTGGTGGCTCAACCCACCATAGCGGATCCAAATGAATTGATTATGCAGTTAATGCAACAGATTGCCGAGATGAGAGTGGAAATGCAAAGGAGACAGGATCTACCTCCACCAGGTTTTACTGCCAACTCTGCTACTGATGGAAGGCCTTCTCTATGCTTTCCCTCTTCAAACATGGATCGAACTCAGGTTCCGCCGTTTACTTATGCTAAAAATCACTCAATAATAGACTTGTCAGCGCAAAATCCTCAATATGCCTCCGCATCCTACCAAACTCCACCACCTCCTCAAAACAATCATTCCCAAATACCACATCCTCCCCAAAATACCCATCACCAAACTGCTCCACCACCGCAAAATCAGAATCAAAACCAAAACCAAAACGCATTCCAGCCCCAAATTTCTCACCACCACCAAAACTAAAATAATAATCCCTAAACCTATCAGCAAAATTACCAAACTACCCAAAATGCCTAAAGATTCTACGTAGCTCTACCTCTACCTTGAAAAACCACATTTCAAATTCTCGTTCCAAATAAGAAGGATGTGAATGGTTTTGAGCTCAACCATTATGAGGAGCAGGAAAAAGAGTGGAAGGCGAAAAAAGAGGCTGCAAAGATAGACACAAAGAAGGAGATTCGAAAAGCAATGAAGGAACTTCAATGCATTCGTGATGTCGCCGGTTTGAACTACGAGGACTTATGCATTCATCCGAATGTAGACCTCCTGGAAGGGTTCAAGATGCCAAAGTTTAACACCTTTGGAGGAACAGGATTCCCTTAGCACACCTGAGGGCTTACTGTGACCAATTCGTAGGAGTTGTAGGGATTAAGTTGTTCTGATGAGACCAGACAATGTCCCATCTGGAATGCTTTGGCTAAGGACTTCGTCGAACGGTTTGCCTACTATGTAGAGATCGTCCCTGATCCTTATTCCTTAGAAAAGATGTAAAAGTCCAACAAAAGCTACACAGAGTTTTCATACGGGTGGCGCAAGAAGGCATCTAGAGTACGAACCCCTATGTCCGAAAAAGAGATAGTTGAAGTGTTTATGCGGGTGCAAGAGCCCGAATACTATGATAGAGTCATGTTGCTCGTTGGAGCAAAATTTGCTGAGATAGTCAAGGTTGGTGAGACTATTGAGGATTGATTGAAAACTGAAAAAGATTACTCGTGTTGCTGTGTCGCCCGGATCATCGGGTTTGTTGAAGAAGAAAAGAGAAGACGTTTCTGATGTCTCTTACAAGGGGAGAAAGACCCCAAGAAGATCATCATCCTACCAAGGTCGTCCTCGACCTTGCTAGAATTCTTACCATGCTTGCTATATGCAAGCTAGTTATCCAAATATTCCTCCTCCCACCCACAAAAATGCTACATCCACATACCATATTGTACCCCCTCCAAATTACCAAAATCTATCTCCCATTTACCAAGATTCTCCCCACTTTACCAAATTCCATCTCCCATTGCCAATGTGCAGTCAAACTACAGAGCACCTCCCCTAGTATACAAAACTCTTGTATACAAAAATACCCCACTAACTACCAAGCTTCATAACCAAATTACCAAACAAATCCTTATCCAAGAAACTAAACTCCCAGTCCAAATACCCGAAATTATCAAAAGAGGACTCCTCCCCAACAAGTCAACTATGATCCCCCTCAACCCAGATTCGAGAAGAAGCCTCCCAGAAACTTTACTGCGCCTGCTGAAAGCTGAAGAAAGTTGTACGAGCGAATGGTTGCGGCTGGATACATTTACTAAGTGGGGCCCAAGCCGGTGGATACTAGTTCCAAATTCTACAAACCTGATCAAAGGTGTGCGTATCACTCCAAAAGCGTTGGACATGATACTAAGGATATTATCAACCTCAAACACAAGATTCAAGATCTGATCGACCAAGAAATGGTTTCTCTTCAAATAGGTGCGCCCAACATCAACACGAATCCTTTACCGAATCATGAAGGCATTAATATGATAGAGATAGATGATGAATGGTGCGCGATAAAGGTGATTACTCTGATTGTTCATGATGGTTATAAAGGGTTGTGGCCTCGATGAGCGTTAAGGAGAAAAAGGAGTTCATAATCCTGACACCCGCGAAGGCTGTTGTCTTAGTGCCATTAGAAGCTCTTGCTAGGATGAAGTTTGTGATCGAAACCGCTGCTGCTCAAGGTATGACTCAATCTAGGAGGTGTTATACTCCCAAAGAGTTGGATCCTGGAGGACAGAAGAAAAATCAAGGGAAAAGTCTGAAAAGTGAGGTTAAAGCGGAGGAATTCAGGAGAAAAATACAACCAAATGACTATTCGATTGTTAAACATTTGGAGAAACACCTGGCTCAAATTTCTGTGTCGTCCTGTTTATGAGCTCCCGACTGCATAGGCATGCCTTAATGAAGGCTCTGGATGACACATATGTGTTTGGGGGACAAGCAGCGATAATGTAGCAGCTATGATCAACCAAGTTATCCGAGGACATCGGATTAACTTCTATGACGAAGAATTTCCCTTTGAAGAGAGGTCGCATAATAAGGCGTTGAATATCAGTGTCATATGCCGCGAAAGGGTCATCAACTGTGTCCTGGTGGATGATAGGTCTTGTCTCAACATTTGCCCATTGTCGACTCTGAGGCAGTTCACATTTTACTTAGGAAAACTGAAATAAAACCATGTTAGTGTAAGAGCCTTCGATGGGGTACAAAGAGACACATTGGGAGCGGTGAATTTGGTAATCCAAATGGGTCTAAAGAGTTCAACGTACATTTGAGGTTTTAGACATTGGCACCAGCTATAACCTTCTTCTGCAGAAGACCTTTCATCCACATGGATGGGGTTGTGCCTTCTAATCTTCACCAGATGATGAAGCTCGTCTGGAAGAACTAAGAACTAGTTATTCACGACGAAGGGAGTCACTCCGTTAGGCAGGAGTCAATTATTGATGAAGTCTCACAAGACACTGATTTATACACGGTAGAGCTGGTAAATGCCATCAGTGAGGGTTTGGCTCCACAGCCTCCTATGCATGTTACGTACAAGATGATCACCACTGTGATGTTACAGAATGGGTTCGATCTAGGTATCGGATTGGGAATGAATTCCTAAGGAATTATTGAGCTTATTTAAGTTTCCGTCAAAGGAGCGAGATATGGTTTGGGGTACATCCCCACTTATGATAAGCTTAAGATGAAGAAGACTGTGATTAAGCATTGGCTAGGGCAATCCCTTACCCGTACCAATCATTTCTAGTTCGTGGGTATGCCGATAGTGATAGACTAGGGAAAGGAATCTGCAACCTTTTCAAAGAGATCGATGCTGTCATAGAGGAAGAGGTCGAGCTAGCTGGTATCAGCGATGATGAGCCTGGAGAGGAGCTGAAAAACTGGACTTCCACACCAATCTTGATTCCCCGATCATCTTGGTCAAAGGACATTGTTTATGCATATTTTGAAAATCGGTGGTAGTCCAAAGAGGTCCAAGACCCACCATTTTGCTTTTTCTTTAATTGGTGAATGTTAAAATTTCCCCGTGATGTTTAAAAAGGCACCATGGCCCTTCGTCATGGCCAAAGTTTGCATTGTTTTCCAATTAAAATGGAAGCCTATTTTATTGAAAATTGTTTATTTACTTATTTACTATATTTTTACTTTCCTAACTTTGTCTATTTATGATTTCAGTAATATTAATTTTAAAACTGCCAATGTCATGTTATGTCACGAGCTGAACGAACAAAATGAGGTAGGTAATGAAGAGGTAAAGAATACGAAGAGGAAAATGAGGTATCGGAATATGTCGATGAGGAATTTTGACAGTTTGAAAATCAACATAAGCCAAATTTAGAAAAAATTGAAACCGTGAATCTGGGAGACCAGGAGTATGTCAAAGAGGTCAAAATCAATGTCCACTTGAATGAAGCTCAAAGAAAGTATTTGATACATTTGTTTACTGAATATGTTGATGTGTTCGTTTGGGAAGTCTACGACATGCTAGGGCTGAGTACCAATATGGTGTCTCACAAGTTGCCGATTAATCTAAGGTTTAGTCCAGTGAAACAGAAAGCTCAGAAGTTCAAGTCTGATTAAGTTTGAAGATTAAAGAAGAGATCACCAAATAGATTGAGTCTTGATTAGTGTAAGTGACGCAATCCTCGACTTGGTTGGCCAATGTTGTTCTTGTCGCCAAAAAAGATGGGAAGATCAGAATATGTGTTGATTACAGAGATCTCTACAAAGCAAGTCCAAAGGAGAATTTTCCATTGCCGAACATTGACATTCTGATCGATAACTGTGCTAAGCATGAAATGCAGTGTTTGTAAATTATTACGCAGGTTATCATCAGATCCTGATGGACGAGGAAGATGCAGAAAAGACAACGCTTATTACGCCTTGGGGTGTTACGGGGTGATTCCATTTGACCTCAAAAGTGTGGATCTACTTATATGAGGGCTATGACGATAATATTTCATGACATGATTCATAAGGAGATTAAGGTGTATGTAGATGATGTCATAATCAAATCGCGAGAGTTCGAACCATTTGACTCATTTAACGAAGTTATTTTACCATGTGCATCGTTATAACTTGAAATTAAATCCCGTCAAATGTGCTATTGTAGTGCCTGCCAACAAGTTATTGTGATTTATAGTTTGCAAAAGGGGTATTGAGCTCGATCCTTCTAAAATAAAGGTAATTCAGGAGTTACCTCCTTCGAAGACTAATAAGAAAGTGATGAGTTTCTTAGGGAGGTTTAACTACATCAGTCGGTTCATAGCTCAATCCACCGTGGTGTGTGAGCCTATCTTTAAGCTGTTGAAGAAAGACGCTTTGACAAAATGGACTGAAGAATGTCAGACTGCTTTTGATGCTACCAAGAACTATTTCTCCAATCCACCGATGTTGGTGCCTCCGCGAGAAGGAAACCCACTGTTGCTATATCTGTCTGCCTCACATAATGATTTTGGATGCGTACTTGGTCAACACAACGAGACAGGGAAGAAAGAGCGAGCAATTTATTACCTAACCAAGAAGTTCACTCCATACGAGTCTCATTATACTCTTCTTGAGAGAACGTGTTGTGCTTTGACTTGGATTTCTCAAAATTGAGACATTATTTGTCTTCTTATACTAGGTACCTCATTTCCAGGATGGACCCACTGTAGTATATTTTCCAAAACGCGATGCCGACCGGAAAGTTGTCAATATGGAAAATGCTTTTGAGCAAATTACATATTGTGTATGTGACCCATAAGGCGATAAAAACATAGGCCTTGGCTGATCATCTTGCAGAAAATCCTGTTGATGAAGAGTATCAACCGCTCAAGACTTATTTTCACGATGAAAAAGTATCGTTTGTGGGTGAAGATATTTTTGAAACATATCCTGGCTGGAGATTATTCTTTGATGGAGCGGCAAATCACCAAGAAAAAGGTATCGGAACGGTCTTAGTGTCAGAATTCGGTCATCACTATCCCATGGCAAATAAAGTCCAATTTAATTGCACGAACAACATGGCTGAATATGAAGTATTTTTCCTTGGTTTGAAAATGGCCATTGATATGAATGTTCATGAACTTCTAGTTATCGGAGATTCAGATTTGTTGATTCATCAGGTTCAAGGAGAATGGGCCGTGAATAACCCGAAGATCACGCCAAATGTGCAATATATATATATAGAAGTTGTGGAGAAGATTCCGTAAGATTGAGTTCAGACATATTTCTAGATCACAGAATGAGTTGGCTGATGTTTTTGCCACCATTGCCTCAATGATTAAGCATCCGGATACTGATTATATTGAACACCTAGTCCATTGTTCACATATTGAAGTAGAACCAGAAGGTTTGTCGTGGTATTTTGATATAAAGAAGTATTTGGAGTCTGGGATTTATCCTCAATATACCAAATCTAACCAGAAGAAGTCGATACGCCGTATGGCTCTCAACTTTTTTCTAAGTGGAGAAATCCTTTATAGGAGGACTCCAGATTTAGGTCTTCTCAGATGCGTTGATGATGTTGAAGCGACAAAGATTATTGAACAAATACATGCTGGAGTTTGTGGTAGACACATGAATGGACTCACTTTTTCAAGGAAGATCCTCCGAGTTGGTTATTTCTGGATGACTATGGAGCATGATCGTTGCAAGTTTGTGCAGAAATGTCACAAATGTCAAGTGCACGTGATTTAATCCGAGTGCCCCTCACAAACTAAATGCTATGAGTTCGCCCTGGAAAATCGTAGCTTGTGGTATGAATGTCATTGGTCCGATAAAGCCAGAAACTTCTAACGGACACAATTTATTTTTGTTGCCATTGACTACTTCACCAAGTGGGTAAAAGCAGCTTCGTACAAGTCGGTGACCAAGAAAGTTATAGTTGATTTTGTTCACAACGATCTAATATGTAGGCTTGGAGTACCAGAATCCATCATCACTAATCACGGTGCAAACCTCAACATTCACTTGATAAGAGATATGTGTGAGCAATTTAAGATAACTCACCGAAATTTAACCGCTTATCGTCCCCAAAATGAATGGAGCTATAGAGGTTGCCAATAAGAACATCAAAAAGATTCATAGGAAAATGATTGACAAGCACCGAGGTTGGCATGAGATGTTGTCGTATGTTTTATTGGGTTATCCAACGACTGTTAGAACGCCGATTGGAGCCACATACATACCTGCTAATGTATGGAACAAAAGCACTCATACTTGCTGAAGTTGAAATACCGTCTTTGAGAATCATCCAAGAATCTAAATTAAGTAATGCTGAGTGGGTCAGCAAGCGGAGTGATCAGTTAACATTGATTGACGAGAAGAGAATGGTCGTCGTTTGTCATGGCCAATTATATCAATAGAGAATGATTCGCGCTTTTTACAAGAGAGTAAGAGCCAGAATTTTTGAAATAGGTCAGTTGGTCCTTAAGCACATTTTCTCCCATCAAGATGAGTACAAAAGGAAATTCGCACCAAACTGCCAAGGACCTTACATGATTCGCAAGGTATTATCGCGAGGTGCTTTTGTCCTGTCGGAGATGGATGACACTGCATGGCCGAAACCAATCAACTCAGATGCTATCAAGAGATATTACGTGTGAAGTTTCAGTTTGTATTTTTCTTTTCCATGTAATCATTCAAATTTGTTGTATTTTCTGAATTTAAAATTTTATCCCCCTTGCAATGAACTACGTCTTACCTGAATTCTCAAGAATAAGATATAAAGGCGGCCTATGTCGGCCTAGGTCAGCCCATTTACCCCTTTTAATATTTCTTAATTTGAACTACGTTCAACCTGAATTCTCAAGAACGAGATATGTAGGCAGCCTGTGTCGGCTTCGGTCGATTTCTTAGTAAATTTATAATTGTTGTCAGCTTTAAGGAGGAAATACGTTTGATCTGATTTCCTCCTCAACGGGATATATAGGCGCCACGAGGGTTCGGTCATATTTATCGTAAGATTTCTATTTTCGCCTTAAAATAGAAACTGGGATAGAATTTTTGAAAGGGACTCAAAAATTTTCAAGAAGAAGATTTTTTCCTCAACAAGTCGAGACTGAAATTACTTTGAAGTTTGAAACTGGAACAAATTTTTTTAGAGGATCTCAAAAATTTGGTGATTTACTCACCAGCAATAAAAGATAAGCCAAGACAGTTAATTGGGACACAAATTTTGAGGATGACCTCAAAATTTCAACGTAGTTTTATCAGCAGTCTAGATTGACTTTGAATACTCCCCAACGAATAATCAGATAGGCCTCCAAGCATCAGACTCAAAAAAGTTTGCTAAGACTGACGTGACATGATACTTGGCAGTAACTTTTTTCAAAATACTACTTTTCGAAAATTTATTTTTCTTAAAAATTTTCCCTTTATGTTTCACTTGTTTGGCATAAAATATTTTTCTTATCTATCAAGAGTCAGGAGATCAAAAACTCAAGTGGATATAGCAGGATAAGGAGCAGACAATTGAAAAAATCGTCACAGATCAGTTCACTTAAAACTAATGATTTTTTGTTGATACAGTTTAATAGGTTTGATATGAAATTAGCAAATTCCTCCGATTGATGAATATGGAGGATTTAGGGGATGCGAAGAGCTCGCCCAAAATTAACAATTTTCGGTGGATGCAGGAATATTTTATATTGCTTATATCGAAGATTTGGGAAATGTGAACCCCATTGTTTCATCCAACTCCCAACAACATGAAGTCTATAGCGAAGATACAACTATATTCAAAGATGAATCAAATTAAAACCCAGAGAAAGACAATTCACGATTTTTCATCAAAAGGGTCATGTGCTTTATATTATCAGACATGATAGAATTATTACCCGGAGGATCGTTGCATTGGTGTTATCGATGAAATTGATACACTACCTAGATGGTCATTTTACCATATTGTCAATTGAGACGATATCACTATCCAGAAGGCACCTAGAAGACACTATGTCGCTCGATCGAAGCACTACCTCCATTTGGTGCCAAGGATGATCTTGTGGAAAAGCATGCATCGCGAGAAGATATTCATACCTCGCGAAGGATATTCATGCATGCGAGAAGATATTCATGCCTAGCAGAAAATCATGCATTGCGAGTTTTTATTCATGTGTCGCGAGTTGATATTCATGCATCGAGAAGATATTCATGCATCGCGAGAAGATATTCATACATCGTGGGAATATATTCATGCACCGCAGAAAACCAGGCATCGTGGGAAGATATTAATTTCCCACAGAAAATCAGGCATCGCGGGAAGACATTCATGCCCCACAGAAATTTCACGCATCATGAGAAAATATCCATGCATCGCGGAAAATCATGCATCACGAGTTGATATTCTTGCATCGAGAAGATATTCATGTATTGCGAGAAGATATTTTGCATCGCGAAAAATCATGCGTCATGTGTTGATATTCATGTATCGCAAGAAAAAGTCATGCATTGAAAGAGAAAACTCATGCATCGCGGAAAGAAATCATGCATTACAAGATAAAAAATTCATGCATCGCGAAACGTCATGCATAGCGGAAAAGAATTCATACATCGCGAAAGAAGGGAGAAAGAAGTTGTGTATCCCACCAACATCAATTGCATCTTTTATTTGGAAAGAGTAGACACCGAGAGAATCATCAAAGACTACATCAAGAGAAATATCATTACACTGCATCGATTTTTATTTATTTTGACATCAAATGAAGAGTACATCGAAGATTATATTGCAAACATAAGACATAAGCTTTAGAAGTATGCTATCTCTCTAACAACTTAAGTTTGTAGACGAGGTGACCACACAATTAGATATTGCACCACGACTGCTAGAGGTCTTGGAGTCGAGTTTCACTAGCCACCACCAGTTCTAAAATATGTTTTCATGTGCTTGATCTATAAAAATGAATCAGGTCTGCACGTGAGAGGGCGTGTTGAAGACATAATTAAGTAATTAGACATGTATTTTCTTTAACGACTTGTACATACATGATAAACATTTAGGTTCAAAGTTTGCAACACATCCTAACTACATGACCTAGCAAGATCAAGCAGAACCCAAATCTCCATATTTTGTCAAAATCGTTCATAATTACAACTGAAAAATTAAAATCAAACTCAACTAAAAAGCGGGGCCTCGAGGCTAAAGAAAACTCTCTTCTGTGATTAACACTTTCACAATGTTTTTCATGCAACAACATGCATATGAAGTTTTATCTACAAACTATCCCTATAAATCGTAGGAAAATCACTCGAAACAATGTTCTCTATCATGTAAAAGAATTAAAGCCCTCGGCACACACCTCTTTATCCGAGCCTTACACACCAGGACATCACAAACATATGGCATTAACAAACTTCTCTATATCTTCAGTTCCAAATCAACATTTCCTTCAACTTCACTATGAAAGTCACTTCCACGTGTTCCTTCTCGATCAATATGCATCTTTGTAGATTGGATGAATCCAAGGATGGGTTGTTGAACTGATATGCTTAGACCTGAAGGACGTGTATGCTTTGCAGCAGCAACCTGTGAATTAAACATGGTTGTAAGGTAGTGAAACCGATATCAAAAGGCAGAGTACATGAAAAAGAGTATAAATGCTTAAGTCCTTTACACTCACCCGAGAGGGAACATCATCGAACAGCTGAAGGCATTGTGGTGCTGAATCAGTTAAAGAACATCGGTTTACTTCTCCTAAATGTGGCAAGTTTTTGTTAGAGGAGATAATCTGAGAAAATATCCGTTGAGAGCTTTTGACTTTGAGATAACTTCTCTGTAAAATTGTCAAATGACTAAATATTATAGTCTCTCGAGTATTAGAACTAAGTGATTTCTAGGTAACATATAGAACCTTTTAAGCACATTTCCCTCTTCTACATTGACTGAGCACTTGTTGCTGCAAGAAGTGAATTCGTTTGATCTAGATAAAGGGGCAACACAACACTTTTTGCATCGAAATGAAGGGACAGGCGGGGATCGTGGAGAGAATGGATAAGGCCTTTTCATGCTAGCCATCTATATTACATCACCAACAAACTAAAATATAGCTATTCAAAAAAATAGACATCAAATTTGTGATCATACACATAATACCATATTTTTAAATCTAGCAACATAAGATATTCTTTTTGTCCATTATCTTGGAATTTGGGGATCAAGCATATAAATAGTACTCTCTGTTTCAATTTATTTGTATGCTTTTGACTTGAGACGAGTCCAAGGATATGCAGAATGACCAAAATGGCCTTTAATCTTATGGTCTTAAATATATGTCAAGTGTGAAAATTTTAAATGAAAGAGTTAGAAGAATTTTTTTTCTTAATACAAACTAAAAAGAAATGTAATATAAATAAATTAAAACAAGGGAACTATTAGTGTATGGAGACAAAGAAGATTTATTCATTTTTATTTGACAAATTAATAGAATAACCTTAACTTCTTTAGAAAAATGAGGTGAACATTTACAACCATAATAAATTTGATTTGAAGGGGCTCTATCTGAAAACTTTGTATAGGTGATGAGATATTCACCTACAATTTCCACAAAATCAATTCAAACACAAGAAAAAGAAAACTTCTGAGTATATATATAACAACAATAACATATTAAGTATAATGACACAAGTGGGATTTGGGGAGGGCGACTGTAGGTAGCTACCTATCTTGTGAAACTAGAGAGACCATTTCTGATAGACCCTCAGCTTGAGTTAGCATATAAAAAATTATGTGTAACAAATACAATAGCAAAGAAGACATGTAGCAACTAAAAAAACATAAACAACCAATAACACCCAAATTCGCGATAGAAAGTTCCACATTGGTAGGTTGAACGCTCCCTTACAAGGGTGACTTCATACCCAAACTATAACCCGAGAACACTTGTTAAGTATATATGGGTAGTCTAGAGTGTTAAGCTTCCGCTATCCATGAACCTGGAAAAAGACTTAACTACAAAGGTTTATTCAGCACAACCTTACCCTGCATTTCGGAAGCGGCCCATGACAACAACATTTACGTTATCCAAGGCTCTCCATCTAGTCAAGTACAAAGGAATACTTAAAACTTAAAGAATCTGACTTATAATTGATGTAGAACTTCCAGTTTCCTGATACTGTTGACATCTTTGTTGCAGCACACCACGAAGATCCAAATTATGCTAAAAAACTATATCTTGAAGATTTGGTGTAAAAGCACAATCTTTTGAAGAAAAATCAATTCTTGATGATGTTGGTATGAATTTGGAGGCATTGAATTTTCTGAAAAATTGAATCTTTTTTATGGTTTTCCTCTAATCTAATCCTCTCAAGTTGAGAAATACAAGTCCTCTTTGTGGAACTTTTTTTTTCTCTTTCATCTTTTTTAATGCTCTAATATTAACCATTTTTTGTTCTTGACAAACAAATGTTGAGCAAAATTTATGGTAAATGAAAAGTGGTATCTATATATGAAAAGAAAATTTATTCAGCACAAAAGACTGTGATTTTTAAATGATACAACAAAATTTGAGTTTTTTTGGTAAAACCCCAAATGGGAAATTTAAGGCTTTAAGGGGGGGGGGATTGAATTTCAATCAATTCATTATATGAAATCTTGCACGTCATGAAATCAAGATTGGAAATTTAATGTTTTATCTTTTTGAAAGCTCTAATATTAGCTATTTTATGTTCTTGGCCATTAAATAATGTCAAATTTATACTCATTCTGTTTTAATTTATTTGTGTTACTTAATTTCCTTTTTTAGTCATTTTTTTAAGTCTATTTTCATATTGGTTATTTAAGATTCTCCTTTTTTTATTACATCAAATCTTTCAGGTCATGAAGTCAAGATTGAATATTTAAAGATTCATCTTTTTTGATGCTCTATCAACCATTTTAGGTTCTTGACAACTAAATGTTGAACAAATTTATAGTAAGCTAAAAGGGTAGATATAAATGGAAAGTAAAACCACTTAGCACAAAGTCTATGATTCTTCAAAATACAGAAAAATCAGTTGTTGTTTTTTTGTAGAAACCCCCCAAAAGGAATATACAGATGAATATGAGAAAATTTAAGGTTTCAAGGGGGAAATTGAATTTTTAGTCAATTGATTACTTGAAAGTCAAGATTGGTTAGTTAAAGATTCATCATTTTTGAATCTCTAATATTAACCATTTTAGGTTCTTGGCCATCAAATGATGAGAAATTTATAATCCTTATGGATCAATTTGTTTGTTTTACTTTTCTTTTTAGTTCGTGTCAAGAAAATATATCTTCCCTTTTTCGATAAGTTTTGGTTTTCCACACGACATATTTAAGACAATAAGATTGAATAACGTTTAGTACATTATTCTGTTCTTAAATCAGAGTAAAATTTCACTTTGGATTTTATATACCTTTTTGTGTAAGAAATTATTTACTACTCACAGATTCTGCAGCATTGGCTCAAAAAGAAAAGGGAAGAACACAAAATAATGAAACATATTCTATTAGATATTTTTCAACATGTCGAAAACACTACTGTAGGAACTCTATAAACAGAAGATGGAAACAAAATATTTCTGCTATTAGAAAGTGAGTAATTGCTATTAGTGATTGTCTATGTCGCTCAGACTCTTTAAAAATGTCGTCAACTGCATGTCGGATCCTTTAAAAGTAGTGCAGTTTGAGAAAAAGCCAACATGGATGGATGTTAAGTAGGCTGAACAACATAGATGATCAGTAGGCTGAACAAATAGCATATTAAGTTTGTAAATGTTAAGAATAATTCTAATTGCTGCATTACAAGTTATTCGAGAGCATTCATCACAACAAAGATATTGTCATTTCACGTATGGAATTGAAAATAATATGCAATATTAAATTTGGTCATGCACCTTCGGATGCTGATGAAATGGTTGAAAGAATCATCAAACAATTTGATGTGAGTGGAGACGAGATGATCAGTTTGGAGGAATTCGTTACTGGATTCTCGCAATCTCTATACAATGTAGGATATCACTCGAATCTTTCGCAGGAATCCAAAGATGATATCACCAAGTAAGAAAAAATATAAATGCATGTTGTTTCAGTTTTTAATCCATGAATATGTCCCACAATGTATGAATACCCAGTGTAAGAACTTATACTGGCAAATCTCTTTGTAACAGAGTCATTTGTCGGGATATATTTTGGCTACTATAACGAAATGATGTTATGAAAACCTATGATAATATTAGGCATAAATACATATACAAACACTCAAACTTGGTCTCAGCTGGAAAGTAAACCGACCAACTTTGAATATGCACATCACAACTTGTCTCCAACTATGTCAGTTGAACACTCCAACTTACAAAATGATCATTTAACCACCTCCAAAATTTATACGACACGTCAGTGTTATGTGTCTAGTGAACACAATGTGCACATGTTGGAATGTTTAGTTGTCAATTGAGACCAAGTTGAGGTGTTTAGATGTGCAGTATTCACAAACTTTGAGAGTGCTTACTTGTCAGCTGAGGCCAAGTTTGAGTGTACGTTTATGTATTATGCCATAAAACATGGTCATTATAGTGAAAAGTTGTTATAAAACGTTTCGACTTTTTAATGAAATGATTTGTGATATGCCGAAGAAGGAGACTGATATATCTGCAATTGCATGGATAAAGGCCATACTTCTAGTTATTGGATAGCAATATTAGGACTACTAAATGAACCTCTCATCAAGAGCGTATGGAGTTTCTCGAGAGTGATTATGTACCTTCATTTTTCATCTGTTCATATTATTTCCTTTGGCTACAAATGCAAGACTATCAACCTCAGTCATCAACGAAGCAAGTGGGAAAAAAAACACAGAACTAATTCATTGACATTATAAGAGGTATGTACTATTGTTCTCTATTCTCTCCCCTTCTTCCTTAGCTTGTTGATGTCTGACAAAACCGTCTAAAACTAGGCAGATATATGGCGGGGTGTTCCTCAACAATATGCTTGGACTTACCATGCTAACAGAGCCAGGATTTTTATTAATGGATCCAAATTATAACATTGTAAATATAGGAAGCAACCAAGGGAGTCAATTCCTTAAAGACAAAATCAAGAGATTAGAAGTGTGTCATCTCTATAACAACTGAAACTTTTAGACGAGATGACCACACAATTCAATATTGCACCACAACAGATAGAGATCTTGGAATCAAATCTCACCACCACCCATTCTCAAATATGTTTTTCATGTACTTGACCAATTAAAAGGAATTAGGTCTGCATGTCAGAGGGCGTGCTGAAGACATATGTAATTAAAGGTGTGTTTTCTCTAACGACTTGTATTTTTAGATGAAGCGGTTACACACTTCCCAATAAGCATTTAGGTCCAAAATTTGCAAGACAGCATCAGTACATGAACCTAGAAAGATAAAGGAGAACCCAAATCTCCATATTTTGTCTTAATCGTTGATTGTTACAACTGAAAATTTTAAAAGTTCAACTAAATTGCGGAGCCTTGAGGCTAATGAAATTCTCTCTTATGTGATTCACATTTCACAATGTTTCTCATGCACCAACATGCATATGAAATTATCTACAAACAATTCCTATGATTGATAGGACAGTCACTCGAAACAACGTTCTCTATCATGTAAAAGAATTAAAGTCCCGCAGACACTCCTCTAACGCGAGCCTTACTCACCAGGACATCACAACCATATGGCGTGGACAAACTTCTATAGCTTTGAAAATTTTTATTATGAATGAGATACAAGTAGTCTCTGATAGACAAAACTTGTATGACCCTCCATTTATTTTTGGACAAGTAGTTAACTGGGTCCCATTTCAAAAAAAATGGCCAAACTTCTTTTTCCTCTATTCCTTTTCTGACATTTTTCCCTCCTTCTCTTTTACTTTTTATTTTTTTATTTGATTTCTCTTTCCACCATTTTTTCAAATTTGCATTTTTATATTTTAATAATTTTATTCATGATAAGTAAGAAAAATATTCATAACACTTATATAAATACGTAATCATTCTTTCAATTTATATGATGTTTTTTATTCCTGAAATCAAGTCAGGTGAAATTTCTTAAATATTTATTCATTTACTTCCCTTACATGTTTCTTAGAAAATGATAAATAAAATGATAATTTTATTAGTTTATTCCTTAAAAGACTTCTTTCGACTTTACAAATTTTTATTTATACTTTTGGTAAAAAATAATTGTTAGATTTAAAGAAACTATTTATATCTTGATTTTATATACAAAAAATTAAATACAAACAACTATTTATAAAAATATGAATAAATAACATAAAATAGAAAAAAATTAATATAGTAAATAAAAACTTATACAACATAAAAAATCAAATCAAAATTCGCTACATAAAAAAGAAAAAGCAGAAACTAATTAGATTAGTTAAAGACATTTTAAATGAAAACAAAAATACATTGAAATAAGTGTAAAACAAAATTATATAATTAAAGAAAAGCATAAACTAATTAGATTAGTTAAGAAAAAAACATTTTAAAAAATAAAACAAAAAATATATTGAAATAAGTGCAAAACTTAAAAAAAAAAACTAATTAGATTAGTTAAGAAAAAGCGTCCTAAAAAATAAAAACAAAATATGTTGAAATAAGTGTAAAACAAAAAATAAAAAAATAAAAAAAATAAACTAATTAGATTGTTTAAAAAAAAAAGTTAACAAATAAAAATAAAAACATATTGAAATAAGTGAAAAGGAAAAAAAATGTCAAAAGAACTTAATAGATGTCACTTGTCACTTGACAGATGGGTCTCATCCATTTATTAATTAAATAATGTCTCCCACAAGTATGATTTGACATATCTCATACAAAATAAACTTTTTGGGTTTACAAGGTAGTGAAATCGAAATCAAAGCAAAGAACATGAACAAAAATATTATAAATGTTAAAGTCCTATAGTCTCACCCGAGAGGGTACATAATCGAATAGCTGAAGCCATTTAAGGCTGAATCAGTTAAAATAAATGTTGATTTACTACTCCCAAATGCGGCAACTTAGCTTCTGCTGGAATAGCCAATCTCCATTGAGACCTTTAATTTCTCTTACTGAACTCGATGGTTTGGACTCAGACAAAGCTATGCCGCCAAATGACTATTTGTTAGGGTCACGAGTAGTAAACCTAAACGGGTTTGAGGTATGATATAGAACCTTTTAAGTGCATTTCGCTCTCCCACATTGACTCAGCACTCATTGCTGCTGGAAGTGGAGTGATTCGTTTGATCTGAATACAGGGGCAACACAACACTTTTTACAATAAAATAAAGGTACAGGTGGGTATTCTGGAGAGAGCGGATTGGGGCTCTTCACGCCGGCCATCTATATTACAACATCAACAAAATATAGCTATTCAAAAAAAAAAAAATACCAAATTTGTGAGCATTCTATTTTGGTGAGTGAGTTCCAATTCATCCTAGAGATTTGATCTATAGGATTTGATCTTTATGTGCTCGAGTTCCCAATTATACGACATTCCATTTGATTTACCGGTCAAAAAATTGTTTATTTAGTGGATATCCTTAACACATAACCAATAAGTTATGATCTACATCTGCCCCGACATCCCCATTGGGTAGTGATTCAAAGTTCGGATACATTGGCACCATAATTTAGTTTGAAGTATGTTTCTAAGACTATCCAAAAATATCGTGCACCCGTGTTCGATCCTGAAAAATTGCATTACTTTGGGAGAATTCGATACACGCCTAATGTCATTTTAGAAGAGTTCGAGCAACACAAGACTTAATAAACACTTAACCAAGAATCAAATATGAGACCCCTTGTTAAGTACTATATATGAAGGGAGATCAGTGCACTAAGCTATCTCTAGACGTGGGTCCTTAATTCAAAGAACTAGAACACAAGGATATATTGAACAATCTTACCCTGCATTTCTACCAGAGAATGTTTCCACATCTTGAACTTTTGTCAAACGAACAAGTCATAATCTAAAGTAATATTAATGAAATCTTCCTTTAGAGAAAGTCTTTCCATGTTGTAAACATTTAGAGACCTTTTTCAATGACCTTTTTCTTTCTTCTTCCTTTGTTACTATTTTTTCCTTTGTATTAAACGTTAAAAAGGTCTAAATACTTTAGAGCTATCCAATATAAATTGAACATTCCCCATACATTTCATGTCATTTGATGCTCATTTTTATTTCATTTCATTTCATTTTTACTGTTTCAAATTTCAATCATAACTAAAAATTAGTGGATTCTTCTGCTTATTAACTTTCTCCATACAAATCTGTCGGTGCGTCACATAATGGCACTACAAGTTAGAGCAAAATTATTTTTATACGATTGGATTAAAATACACAATGAGAAAACGTATAATTTATGTTATGAATTCATCGTCAATTTAATTAGAACATGTTTGAATTGTTGCTAAGAGGCCAAAAAAACACTTATTTTGAAAAATTAAGACATTTGGCAAATAAGTAAATAAGCACAAACAATTTTCTGCAGTTGGAAAAACTAAAAATATTTACTTCTTAAAAAATAAAAAATAAAAGTAGAAGCAACCAGTTTTTTAATTCACCACCAAATATATCTCTTATTAATTAATTAACGTATCTCATATCTTTTGTTAAGTTTGATTTCAGATTTTATATTTTCTTTTTTTACAACAATTTTTTTTTTATTTTACATTTATATATTAGTATTATATATTATTTTACGTATTTTTGCAGGATTAGAAAAAAAGGTAATATTGATTAAAATTTTGAATATCTACACATTTTAATTTAATTTAAAGATTTTAGAGTAGATATATAAATACTCTCTCTATAAAATAGTCTTAATATTAAAATTATATTGATATTTGTCATTTTCATAATTTGAATCTTAGAAGCACTTTTTGAAAAAGATTAGTCAAACACTATATACTTATCAAAAGAACTTTTTAAATAAATTAGTCAAACACAAATTATTTTTGTTTTCAGAAACACTTTTTTAAAACATATATATTTAAAAGTGCTTCTAGAAATAAGCAATTTTTAATAGCAATATCAAACAAACTCTTAATTAATATTTAAAATATTTCATGAAGACCTAGAATAGTCAAAGAGTTGTAGAGAACTGAGAGTAGGAGCAGGGTCGTCTTAACCCCTAGGCCACTAAAGATATCGCTTGGGGCCTCATACTTTTGGGGTACGAATTTTTAAAAAATAGTAACTTATATATGTTGCTTTTAAAAATAATAATTTATATGTACTATTAATGCTATGATTTCTACTAAAGTAATTCCATATGACATGAATATAAATCTGATTTTCATAAGAAATAATTTTATGAAAATCTGGATAACAAAATTACTAAGTCCGTTGAAGAATCTTTAGAGTTGATTACTTTATATATGTTGAGTAGATCAAACTATTTTTTCACTTTAAAATAGATTTGAACCAATTGAGGCATATAAAATTATTTTTGATTTCTTATTTAGTAGTAAAATATTGAGATTACTGGATGATGATTCTTTTTTAAAAAAAAATATTGTCTTAACCTTGAAGTTTCTCTATCACATAATAGTTATTCTAATATTGATGGTTTAGATTTATTTATTTTTAAATAAAAGTGTTAAAAGAATTAATACAAGTAGACGATAATTGTGTAATGAAAATACTCAATCAAATAAATAGACTTAATTTTATTTTATATACGCATATTGTTTGTAGGATAATATTGATAGTTCATGTAATTGTTGCCTCAACCGTTTTTTTTTTCGAAATCAAAAATTGATTAGATCTTCTTAAAGATCAACGATTTTCAAAAATAGATTGAATGAATTAGCTATGTAATCATTTAAAAGTAATTATTAAAATCAAGGCTTAAATTATCAACCGCCCCTCAAAGTTGTCCGCATAATTCACTTAGACATTTCAACTAAGACTTGTACCTATTGATCACCTAAATTGTTCAAAACATGTACCTATTAGACACAAAATAATGATATGGCAAAAAATGTGTATTGCACTTCCCGCGCGTGAAAAGACTTAAAATAGTGTCTTTTTTATTTTAATTTTACATTTTTTCTTCTTTTATTGTCACTTGGCATTATAATTAACTTAAGAAATATTTTTCTTCTTTTATTTGCTCTTTTTTCAAAAAAAGAAAAGCACCCCACTCCCTACCTATCATCTTCTTCATAGTTTAGTTTACAAAACTTTCTTCATTTAGGTCCAACATTGTTTTCTTTCTTTTTCAATATACAAAAAATTTATATATTTTAAATATGAAGATAAATGAAGATCAACTATGAAGATTCAAATTTGAAAGAAACTCTTCGTATGATTTATTTCAAATTTCATAGAAACAAGGAACATATATGAAGATGAAAGAAGATTATGATTTTTACGTATAAAAAAGTTAGCCGATATTTATTTATCACGATTTTCGAATAAAGATTTTTACTCAAATTCATGTGTTCATTAAATTTATCAAAAATGATAACAAAAAATTTAAAAATTTAATTTTGGAGCTATCAATTTTATTTTGTCATCGATGTAGAGTTGAATAACCGCCAACAAAATTTTCTTTCTTCTTCACTCTTAGTATTTAAAAATAATAAGATTTTGTAATTTGAGAAAGAATGTGTTTTAGGGAAGAAGATGAAAATGAAAGGAGGTTGGATTGGGGTGGGGTAAGGTGGGGTAGAATAAGTTAATATTTTCATTTTTTTTCTTTTTCTTTTTTTAAAAAATAGATATTCAATGTGTGTGTTTTTATAATTTTTGTGGCCCAATGTCAAAAGTTATTTTTTAATGAGTCATTTTGTCACGTTACCGCAAGTGTATCACAAATTCTTCACACTTTTTGCTGATTATCAAAAAATGTCTAATAGGGACAGTTTTTGTATAGGTAAAAGTGTTCAGTTGGTACTAGTATTAGTTGAGATATCTAAGTGAATTATGCGGACAACTTTAAGGCACCGCTGATGACTTAATCCTAATACAAATTGATTATAAAACAACATTTAATGAATTTGCGTCTAAAATAGCTAGAAAAGTAGATTTTAAATAAAAGTACATATGATAAAAAAGGATAAATTAGGCGGCCCCCTCTCTTAAAGTTTCGTTTTAGGCTCCCAATATTCTTGAGTTGGCCCTGAGTAAGATTTTTCACCGTTTATTTGGGTATGATTTTAGATTTTTAAAAACCAATAGTATTTAGTTTGGTTTTGTTTATTTTTAAAAAAACTGAAGAAATAACCAAATTGAAAAAATATATACATATATTTTATTATTATTTATGCATAATATATTATTTTTACAAATAATTTTAAGGATCTAATTGTATATGTTTTCATCAAATTTTATTTTTAATCTATTTATGAAAGAAAAAATGTACAAGATGGAAACAATCATTTTATTGGTTTCATGTATATGAGTGTCTATGATAATTTATATGGGACTAGAAATGTCACTATATCTTTCTTCTAGACTAAAATGGTGAATTGTGAAGTTTTATATATGGTAAATATAGTGGCTGAAAGTTCTATAATATATGTTGTCCTAGGTATTTTTCGTTTTGAATGGATTGTTATCACTTTTTTCCTGTTTTGAATTAATCTTTATTTTTATTTTCGTGTATGACTAATAATCGAACTGAACCAAATCGAAATTGAAATCAAGTTTCATTATCTAAGTGTTTTATTGAATTAAGTCTCTTTCAAGATGGACAAAGGGGTGGCTAGTGTTTATATATATATATATATTATATATATATATATATATATATATATATATATATATTATTAGAAGTGAGAGTTGGAATGGACTAACACAACATCAAAGAGTTGTACTAAAAGTTAAGAAAATTTTACCATTAACTTGGGCCCATTTTACCTTTTGCAATGCTTTACATAATTGGACTAAAAGCAATATAAGATGTACGACAACAATGCCTCTTGAATAATTAATGTACTGATACATACACGTGTTCATTAGGTGTAAATCGAGCTATCCTATAGGCTTAATATTAGTTCCTCCACATTATGTTGGTTCTTCTTCCTCCTTCACTCCTCTTTCACACCTTCATTGTTTTCTTCTTCCAACAATGGTTATTTCTTATTTCTCCTTCTTTTCTATGTTGTTGCTATACGTTTATAGGTGAAGCCTTACATGCAGGTAACTTTTTTCACTTTATACTTCCAATGAATTTTTTAGATTTTAACCTAAATTTTGGAATTGGAGTTTGAAAAATTGTAATAGCGAAAGGCTTGAAACTCACAAATGACACAGAAATCGACATACTCTGGTATTATATCTTGTTAATTTTTAGTTTGTTTTTTTTCCTATCTAGCTTCCTCTTTAATCTGTCTTTGTTTCTCTATTTGATTCAGTAAAGCAAACGACTACCTCTAATATTGTTTATCCCACTGCTGCTTCTTACCATATTTGTTTCTCTTTGGTGCAGTTTGTTTGTTACGTCTCTGTTGTATTTTCCAATTAAGGTGAGTTTTTTTTCCTTATTTCGTTATTTTTTTGCTCCAATCCTTATTAATGCAGAGTATTTATTTATTTACTAATCTAGATATAATGACAGATAAAAAATTATCATGCTTTTATTTACTAGAATAAAAAAGATAGTCAAACTGCTCCTTGGATAAAGATTGCACAACTTCGTTTAGTTTGGATTTCATTAAAAGCTATTGTGGAACTTTCTAAGCATTTGGCTCTTTTGGTAACTGATTTTTGTCAAAATGATACTCCTAGAAATGTCATATTCTTTACTCAAATACCATATTACTTTATTTGTTGGTCTGTTACTTCAGGAAAGGGTAAAGTTTTTAAAATCCTTTTCGTATTTCTGAAAATGTTTTGGTCAGAAGCCAACTATCCGCTCAAATGCGTAGAAGCTTAATAGTTTGCTCCTTCATCGAAATAACATGGAATGACAAGAGTTTGCCTCACAAATTTGAATGTCTCAAATAAGTTTCATGGGCGATTCAATAGACGTAAAGCCAGGCAGGAGAGAGTTCCATGAAAACCCAACAACATGCATTTGTGCACATTCTCAAATGGATATCTGTGCTACTGCTATTAGTACTAGGAGATATATAGGTAAAGTAATTGATGGTCAGGTAGGTGAACAAGTATGATTTAGATCATGCGGAGAATTAATTTGAAATTCAATAAAGAGGACTTCAGAAAGACATGATGCAAATTCTGGTTAGAATATCGAAAGATGATTTTCTTAGATTATAGAGAAGTTGAAGCATATGGATCATGTCCTCATTATGAGTGCTAGCTTCAATTCATTGATAACAAGATAACGGTAAGCCTATAAGCCAATGGTCCAGATTAAAAAAAAAACTCTATAAGTCGCTTATCCACAACTTAACAATTCTCCCACTTGGAGACTGACTCAGTCATCCAAAAGTATACATTCTCAGCAAAAAATCTTCATCATCAATGACTTTACCGCACCACAACATCTGTAGAAACAACTACAGAAGACCAACCGAGGTTTTGCATAACCCAGTTTCCCAACATCAACACATTTCGTCAACATGTCTGCCGGGTTCTTTTCACCCTCTATCTTCTCCAAGCACATATCACCATCCTCCACTGCCCTGCGAGTGAAATGGTATCGCCTTCTGATGTGCTTTGTCTTCGAATGATAGACTGATTTTTAACCAACTGTATGGCCCTCTGGCTATCTGAGTAAAGAATCTTCTCGATCTGCTTCTTGCCCAATTCCTCAAGATAATATGCCAGCCATATCATCTCTTTCCCAGCTGCAGCTATTGCCACGTACTCAGCTTCAGTAGATGAAAGAGAAACACACTTCAGAAGCCTGGACATCCAACTCACTGTTGTTCCACCTATGGTGTAAATGTACCCGAATGTTCTCTTGCTCGAGTCAACATCCCCACCAAGATCAGCATCCACAAAACCCTGTAGAGCACATTGCCTTTGCCAAAACAAAGTGAAGTACTTGATGTACCTCTCAAATATCTCAGAAGCCACTTCATAGCTTCCCAATGCTCTTTCCCAGGATTCGCCATGTACCTGCTAACAACTCCCACTGCATGTGCTATATCAGGTCTAGTGCAAACCCTAACATTAAACCGCGTAAATAGTTATATATATTAATCAGGCTCCACAACCTAACACATATATCTTAGTATAGTCCTAAAATATATAGTAAAGAGCAAGCTTGTTCCTGCAGGAATATATGTTATTCAGCAGAATTATAGTTTCCGCAAGGCCAATTTTCAACTCAACTTAGTAATATATTTGAATTCTATTAACGAAAAATATAAATCAACTACAGTCAAAATAATGCAGCTCATCCACAGAAAGCTACAACATCATATCAGTATAAGCCACCAGATCCTGACTATGCATATGAAAAACATGAGACCAAAATAAAATAGCAACAAAACAAATGTGTGAAATTGGGATAATCACGCAGAACCAATAAGACAGTGACAATAATTAACACATAATATTATGCTAGCTTAGAGTGCATAAAGACATGGACAACACAATCAACAGTTTTCTTTTGGGTTCAACAATCAGTAGATATAAATGGCCAGATTGAGATAAAAAAAAAACCGCCTCGAAAAAAGAAATATGTCACGAGAAAAAACAGGATCCCCGTTGAGGTTCACCTGATCTACATAGCATGACGGCTTAAAGGCAATAATTTAGAATAGAACTACTACTCCACCACTAAAGCTCAACCTAAAACTTCTGATGCAAACAATATGCAGAGACACCAAAATCAAAAAAAATGAGAGATATATTAAATGTAAGCTTCATACCTTAGAACATGGAGACCGTTTCATACGTAAGAACACCAACAATCCTTTCATACGATCTCACACAATAACTTTAGAACACCTGCCAAAAAAGTGGAATAAAAGAATTAATTGGTACTTTCAGCGAGTCCCCTTAAAATATAACCATCATTTATATGTGAAGAAGAGAAATCTAACGTTCAAAAAATATCATCATAGAGCATGTAAGTCATAAGTTCTTTATATTAAACTTGTGAACTCAATAGGAGAAGTTTCTATTATCATAGAACACCAATAGGATGGAAATACACTTTAAACTTTTCAATTTACTTTTTATTGCAACACTCGTGGTAGCATTGATGAACCTTTAAACTTTTCAATTTAAAGCTGAATCACAGCTGCAAAAAAGAAAAACTAAATTTTATTATCCAAATTGAAATTGGTTGAATGAAAAGTAAAGTCGAGAGATGAATAAAATTATCATAGAAACGTCTTTCTTTTTTCGACATTTTTGACCTGAGCATCATAGCATATATGTTTCTGTCCATCATAGCATATATGTTCCTGTCGTAGAGCAAGTGTTTTCTTGCTTTTCATATTTCATTCCAAGCTTAAAATGGGGGAATTTTTTAGGGATGTTTGAGAAAATTGTAGCAGTCCTTTTAGCTGGGTCTAGGTGAGAAATTTTTTCAAGGATGCTAAACATGCAATACAACCTCTACCTTCGAAATTATGTGTCACCCCTATGGTCGTCCTGTCACATCACCATCTTGGTACACCATTTTCTTTGTAAGCTAAGTATCGCCCATTGCTATGTTTAATTCTAGGTACTCCATCTTCATTTCTTAATAGCTCACAGGAGCGATATCCCGATGCTATGGAAGATGGTGAATGAGGTAAGTGTTCACATATATACAAGAGTAAAATTATCCTTCAAAACATGAGAAACCACCGCATTTATAACCTAAATTTTGAAATTGGAGTTTGAAAAAATGTAATAGAGAAAGGCTTCAAACTCACAAATGAGACAGAAATCGACATACTCTAGTATTATATCTTGTTGATTTTTAGTTTTTACTATCTAGCTTCCTTTTTAATATGTCTTTGTTTCTCTATTTGATTCAGTAAAGCAATCGACTACCTCTAATATTGTTTATCCCACTGCTGCTTCTTATCATATTTGTTTCTCTTTGGTGCAGTTTGTTTGTTACGTCTCTTGTTGTATTTTTCAATTTAAGGTGAGTTTTTATCCTTATTTCATTATTTTCTTGCTCGAATCCTTATTAATGCAGAGAATTTATTTATTTACTGATATAGATATATTGTCAGATAAAAAAATATTATGCTTTTATTTACTGGAATAAAAAAGATAGTCAAACTGCTCCTTGGATAAAGATGGCACAACTTCGTTTAGTTTGGATTTCATTAAAGGCTATTGTGGAACTTTCTAAGCATTTGGCTCTTTTGGTAACTGATTTTTGTAAAAATGATACTCCTAGAAATGTCATATTCTTTACTCAAATACCATATTACTTTATTTGTTGGTCTGTTACTTCAGGAAAGGGTAAAGTTTTTAAAATCCTTTTCGTATTTCTGAAAATATTTTGATCAGAAGCCAACTATCCGCTCCAATGCGTAGAAGCTTAATAGTTTGCTCCTTCATCGAAATAACAGGCATGACAAGATTTTGCCTCACAAATTCGAATGTCTCAAATAGGTTTCATGGGAGAGTCAATAGACGTAAATCCAGGCAGGAGAGAGTTCCATGAAAACCCAACAACATGCATTTGTACACATTCTCAAATGGATATTTGTGCTACTGCTATTAGTACTAGGAGATATATAGGTGAAGTAATTGATGGTCAGGTAGGTGAACAAGTATGATTCAAAACATACGGATAATTAATTTGAAATTCAATGAAGAGGACTTCAGAAAGATATGATGCAGATTCTGGTTAGAATATCAGAAGATGATTTTCTTAGATTATAGAGAATTTGAAGCATATGGAACATGTCCTCATTATGAGTGCTAGCTTCAATTCATTGATAACAAGATAACGGTAAGCCAAAAATATAAGCCAATGATCCAGATAAAAAGAAAACTTTATAAGCCGCTTACTCAGAACTTGTATTTGTCTATTCCTACAGCTTCAATATTGCATTTTTCTATTTCAATTTGTATAATTATAACATTTTTTGGCACTTACAGGAATGAATATATCTATATCTTCTTGGTAAATTTTATTACACCTAATGACATTGAGAACAACTCGAAGGTTGTGTCAGCAAAATTTCAACGTCAGTAGCGCACTTATATTCTGTCAATTATTTTGGTCACCTTTAAGCTTAATACGTTTTTATGACTTTTATCTATTACTAATCAGCAATAAATAGTTTATTCTATTTTTGAAGATTTAACTGAAAATAAGAAACTCTTGGATTTGGATTAAAGGCGACGAGTTTATGAAAATTGTGACGAGGAAGATGAAGAGCAGATCCTTAGACGTTGTTTTTCAATTTTCAGAAGTCTTTTTTCTGCTACAAAGAATGTGTAAGAGATTTTTTATTTAAAGAAACTTTCCTTAATAGTACTTTGTTTATGTAATTTGTTTGTGTGATAAATGTATGCAGATATGCTTGGGAGTGCACCTTTAAAGAGTGTAAATTATTAGGAAGAGACAATATCAATGCTACTTTGGTTGTTCTATTGGCAATAGTGACTACATATTATTTACACACACTCTAAGCATGGTCTATCCATAGGTGAACATAGGTGAGCATTCTGACTTCTGAAAGGAAAGATCTAATGATTACAACATGTATATTTATTGTTGGTGGGACAGCTGCCGCATACGTGCAGCCACAAATAAGAGGCATGATTCTACGCAATGCAGTGGAGTGAATGGTTGTATAATAGAGCCAACTAAGCAGATTGGAAAGGGTAATAATATGAAGAAAAACAGCAGGCAAGACAAAGGAGATTTGAAGTCTGTAAAAATTTAGCAGTCATTATGCTATATCAATTGGTAGAATGGGTACAAGAGATTTGTTGGCTTTGCTAACATAGAGTTGAGTGAGATTCCTTACTCAGAGAATAAATTTTCATTCCTAACTTAAAGCATATATGTTGTTGTTCAACCTCTTCCAGGATCTGATAATTTTGGAGTATGTAAAATGTATAGAAAGTATATATTGTAGTTTTTAGTGCAGAAAAAAATAAAGCATTGACTTGTCAAATAAGAAAAAACTCGAACACTTTAAAGATTTCAATAGTTAATAGCATATGCATATACAACCATTAATTTTGGTATTTTTCCTTTACAGGTTTGGCTTAGAGCCTCTACTTTCTTACTGTCTTGCTGTTTTTGTTTTCTTTAAGATGAGTTCATTCAAAAACAACCTCTCTACCTTACAAGATAGCGGTAAGATTTGCACACATTTTACTCTCCTCAAACTCTACTTTTCGACCTACTGGATATATGTTAGGTTTTATTTGTCCTAAATTTCTTACTATAAATAGGTTTTCCTTTTAGGAAAAGGTTTTGGATTGACTAATCCTTTTTATAATAGGAAAATGTTTAGGACTCTATAAATAGAGACATGTTCCTTCTAACTTAATTAGCATTCACAATGTAGTCACAAGCTTGATACGTTATCACTTGTGTGAACCTCCCATGTATTTCGAGTGAATTGGTTGAGGTTGTTTCTCTCTGTATTTTGTACTCTCATATTTATAGTGGATTGATCATCTCCTTTGTGGACATAGGTCGATTGACCGAACCACGTTAAATCTTTATGTCTTTTGGTATATTTCTCGTTATCTTCTTACTCGTGATCTTTCAAGGTTTGCTTTGCTAGCTTCCGCATTCACACCTGCTTATGTTAGGTCCTAACAAGTGGTAACAGAGCCAGATTCAATGACGGAGTCAGATTTAGTGGTTCGATAATCGATGATTGAATCAGATAGAAGGAGATGTTCATCTTGACGGGTGTAGTTCTAGTCGCAACCTTTTTTACAGTAATGAAGATTTTGTTGGAAAAATTATTTCAGAGAGGTTATCTGTGTTGAGACATAAATTTTGCAAAGGAGATTATGGAGAGGAGAAGCAAGTTGTTGAAGATTAAGTAAAGAAGGTGGACAAATTTATTTTGTCAGTTATTCAGGCCAAGGGGGAGATTTGTTGGGTTTTATTTGCCCTGATTTCTTACCATAAATAGGTTTTCCTTTTAGAAAAAGGTTTTGGATTGACTAATCCTTTTTCTGGTAGGAAAAGTTTTAGGACTCTATAAATAGAGGAATGTTCCTTCTAACTTAATCAGCATTCACAATGTAGTCTTTAAGGGCTTTGAGAGTTTTGATTAGGGGAGAATTTATGGGTCACAAGTTTGATACGTTATCACTTGTGTGAACCTCCTATGTATTCTGTGTGAATTGGTAGAAATTGTTTCTTTCTGTATTTTGTACTCTCATATATATAGTGGATTGCTCATCTCCTTTGTGGACGTAGGTCGATTGACCGAACCACGTTAAATCTTTGTATCTTTTGGTATATTTCTCGTTGTCTTCTTACTCGTGGTCTTTTGAGGTTTGCTTTGCTAGCTTCCGCATTTACACCTGCTTATTTTCGGTCCTAACAAGCTCAACACGTTATTCTCATGATGAGTATATTCTATTGACTAATATGGGAGAACCTGAAGGTTATGATGAAGTCATGTTAGATACTCATAGAGATTTGTGGAAAGAACTCATCGTAGACAATCATGAGTTTTGTAAAAGTGTGGCAGGCAGGAAGCCTGTCAAAAGTTGCTCCACTTGAAGTCCATTTAGCCCCTTGGCTGGAGGGGGAGTTTTTTGGGTTGTTGCCCATGTTTCAGCCAAAGGCCCATGACCTAATCCTACTTGAAAAAGGATTGGAATTATTCTCTTTATTTGGTTTCCAATTCTATTAGGAAAAGGATTGGAATAGTAATCCTATTTGTAGTTGGTTTTGGCTTTGTAAGGAAAAGCACAACTCTATAAATAAAGGATTGTCTTGAGAGAATAATTAATTGCTCATTGGTATTGTATTTGAAAGACATTAGAACATAAGAGAGGTTTTTGAGAGAGCCTTTAACAAGAGAAAAAGAGAGAAAGAAAAGGGTTCTTTTGCTGCAATCTTTTTCTCCAATCAGCAACGTTCAGATCGTGTTTTTCGATTAACTAACCGTTCGATCGGGCTGAAATTTTGACTGAGTGTTCCTGACATCTTGGTGGTTAATTTGAACGATGGAGATCGGATTCGGAAGTCAGCAAGATCCTGTTTTAGGTCCCGAACAGAAGCTGAGTTTGGGTGGTGTTTCATTCTATTTATCTTTTGTTGGTGTATCTATTGTTTGTTCTCTTTTGGAACTTGTTGTGTAGCCATTAGAAGAATATTTGTAACCCTCTTATTGATATAGTGAAGAAATTCGGATCTTATCGATCCCGTGGTGGTTACCTTCGGTTTGAAGGGTTTTTCCACGTTAAAATTGGTGTTCTTTATTGTTAGATTTTTGGTTTCATCTTTTCGTTACAACAATATGTTACTGTTGTATTAGGTAACTGAGGCGTATGTGGCCATGAAAATGCAACAATAAAGCACCTAGATGATGAAGGTGTGTAGGTCTTACAAAATAAATCATTTAGTGATGATAAATATGGACAGGGCCAATAATATCAGTAATTACTTATATAGTTAAGGATTTTACCAAATAAGAAGTTGAAGTTCTTTGGGCATGGTGATTTAGACATAAACTGATTAATTGGTTATTATGGGGGTTAGAAAGTGGAGTTTGGAGGGGGGGGATATAATCATAACATTCAATTTTATGAGGTAAATGGTAGTTACAACACAATGAATTTATAACCTAGACAAATGTTTTGTTTGATTGAGTTTCACTTATGAAGAGAGATTTTTGAGCAGCTCTTTTTGTATTTTGAAAGCCTATTGTCTGAGATTTGATTTTTCATCATTGCAGCGAAGTATCTTGGTTAACAATATTAATTTCCACCAAGTTGATGCCCTTATGATGTGACTGAAACACATATTCTAAATATAGATCGGTTTATCTTTTAATCTACTTGCAATTAATGTTCTTTTCTTGGTTACTATACTGATTTCCATCGGAAATGTATCATCATTCAATGTCTAATGTACAGTGATAAAATTTTTGATTGACTTTCTTGTATTGTCCTTAAATATTCTAGTGTTTTTTATGAGCATTGGCTTTATCCACCAAGTAATCATGGATACTTTGAGAGGGTAAGTTAAATGAAATTGATTGTTGAGTTAAAATGTGGGCAGTAAAATTACGCTACAATTTTTCCTCTCACAATTTTCATCTTTCTTTCATCTGAAGTATTGCCTTCGATCTTCTTTGAAAAAAAAGACAAAGTACGAAGTATGTCAATCGTAAAATTACTTTTGATGGTATAGCAAATCATGTCAACTAAAAGGAGTAGTGTAAATCATTGTAGAACTTAATTGTATGTTCTCTGATGTGTAACTTTTATATTGCATGTACAAATTTTAAAGAACATACAAGCTTTCTGGAAAAAGAAGTGGGAAGTGAGCCGAGAAGCTTTGAAGGACAATAGAAAATTTATGTGAAAAAATTGTCATATATGACTTCTGCTTGCTTCAATATGTCATATATGAGTTATGAATTCTACTTGCTTCAATCATACCGGAAATTTTCTTTGTACATTTTTCATGTACTACTTAATCTTTTTCTACTCTTTATTTTGATATTTTTCATTGTTCAATAACTAAAATATTGATTTCCTGGGTCTCCTTCATTTGGCGTTTTCTTCCTTTTGTGTAAAGAAATGAAACAATGTACTGTTTATCTTGAACTTGATTATCCAAGTTCAAATTTATTAGCCATTATTGGTGTAGTTTTGTTTTGGATATATGCAATGCCTATATTACTTGGAAAGGCATTCTCCCATGTAAATTAAGTACTTATGCGACCTACTTTTATATTGAAGTAGTTACGTCTTTATGTTTTTTTTAAAAAATTTTTATCCTTTTTTACATCAAATAACTGCAAAGCAAACATTATTTTAAAATATTAAATATGAGCCCGTGTTCGACACGAGCTATAGCCCTCTAGTATATAGTAGAAGAGAGAATTTCTAACTTTCAACGTATCAATTTTTTTAGTTTTCTATATAGTATAATCTAATTTTCTACATGTCAATTTTTGGGTATTAGTAAAAGTTTGAGGGTATTTAAGTCTTCACAAGGTTTTATTAGATAAAGTTGCTTAGTATAGTCATAGTTTATTCTTTTATGCTCTAGTAATTGAACATTTGAACTCCATCAAAAGCTCTAAGAAAAAATCTCACCCTTTTAGGCTTTTACCACCTAATTACAAAGCATACCCTTATGGAAGCTGATGATAGGATGGATCCCATTAGTCTTTAATCTTCCCATCTTTATAAAGTATTTTATAAATTTGTTGGTGAATAGAAGCACACTATTTTTATATATTGGGCATAAATTAAATATTATTTTATGTAATAATTTTATTTATTACTTTTAAAATTTTAAAGATAATTTTATTTTACTTCTTGTTATTGAAATGCAAAGTGAGGACAATAATTTTCTTATATTTTATGTGAAATTTTAATTACTCATTATAAAAAGTTAGTTTCAACAATTAAATATTAATTGATAAAAGTATTTTGTGAAAAAATAATTATATTAATTATTATTTTCTACTATAGTAGAAAAGCTCTATTTCAACATGTCTGTTTACTGTCATTAAATTAAAAAATAAGGGCACTTGGGTAATTAAATCAACGGAGTTGATATGCATTAAGCTACGTGTCCTATTACTGCATCCAAGCGGATGACATGTAGCACAGAAAACTCTATTGCAGAATCTATTGCTTTTTATTCTTTCATGGCCCTAATAGCAGCTTGAATAATAATAAGTATATGTCTTTGTTAATCCGATGGATTAATCTAGGTTGTTAGAATAGTATTACAAATGCATAACATTAGCAAGTTACAATCGTCTTTTACCTTTTTCTCTTTTTCTGTAGTTATTGTCGATTTTTTCGCTATATATAAATAATAATCTAAATATTCTTGGTGTATTTCACTTGTGCAATAATCACAGTGGATAGTTGTTGGAGAGCTTTGCCATTTTAGATTGAAGATTTGATTATCCGTTTGTTCATGTTCATTTCTTTATGGTTGAGGTTAGGATTTAAAGGTGGACCTCATAATTACTCATTATTGTATGTCTGAAATGGTTGGTTAAGAGTTGCTCAAAAAGATTATGGAACTCTTACTTTTTCATATTTTTAAGCTTTACTGATTCATGATTTTTTGTTACTTATTATTTCCCAAATCTGCTTTTGTGAACATGGCTCATCGTTTGGAGAAATATCATTTGTTTTTGTATCATCCTGGTGCAAATTGACAGGTACGTGTTGTTTTTCTTTTCTAAAGTTTGTAAATTCTGCCATTCCTCCATTTTTTTAATGTTGAGTGAATCTACAAATATTTTTGGTGTTGTGTATTTGCTATGATGAAAAATTGAAGTGTCTTTGATAATAGAATGCCGCTAAACAAATAGGATAGTATATTAATAAATACTAGGATTAAGTATAGAATCAAATTATTGCTAATGTTTCAGTAATATTCATTTAGGGTTGGGGAATCAATAGTAAAATTATAGTGATGGTTTGAACTTTGATCTCAGTCAAAGTCGGAAAAAATATTTAAGTGGGATCATAACGAAGGAGCATGTTCATACTCTTCAATTATCCCGACGAACAACTCAAGTTTGGCTCGCTAACTAACATGGGATTTTTTACTATTAAATAAATGAGTTTTTTCTTGACGAAAAGGATCTCCTTTAGTTTTTAGTCATACAGCTCAGACTCTTTGAAATGTTGGTGAATGTATTCTCTGTGGGTAGAATTCTTTTGTTTTCTCCTTAGAGTTTCAGAATGCTCCACTGAAGAAAGATTGAGAAGATATATTATATATAACTTTTTTATATTGTGATTTAGTTGATTAATATATAACGTATTATACTCATGTGCACACATTCATACCCTGCCTCACAAGAGAAAATTTATTGTACAAGTAGATGCATCTCCAATGACAATCGGGAAATCTCCCCCACAGTTGAACTTTAGATTAAATACTTTCCTTTGCCTATCTTAATTAAGTGGAATCGTTGACGGGACCTAGGAGCAATTCCAAAAGAAAGGTGCTCCTGTAATAGAACTTGGTGGTTGGTATTAGTTCTCTAATATACCATAGTTTATTTTGCTTTATTTGCCATTTTGTACTGCTTTTGTGACCTTAGTTACTTCAAAGTTCTGAATTTTTTTTAAAAACATTAGTAAAGCTCTAAATTTTCATATGTTGAAGCTTCACTGCAAGCACCTTGTCCTTGATATGCACATCACTAAAAATGCCTTTATAAATTTAGTTACTTTAAAGCTCCAAACTTTCTTATGATATGGCTTGGAGTTTTACTTATATGATCCAAGTATATCGAGAAACTTGATTATAAAACTTGCTATTGAAGTAAATTTTCTCGAACTTTGATTGCCAAAAGGATAAACACATAAAGCTCAAAACTTCTTTGTCATATATTTGAGATAACTAAATCTTATCGTTAAATCTGATCTTATGTTCAAGATTTGTAGTATACGAGTCATGTAACATGACCCCCATTCCAAATCAGGTGACAAATTATGGTCTTTTTTTTTTTGGAATACCTTGTGGAACACATACAACTCACACTTTCAAACATTCAAGTTTTTGTTCTTTTATATTTTTCTATGTAAGTCGATGTACTTTGCAAATACATTTACTATTATAATTTTATCGTGGCGTGATTCCTTTCTACAATCTTATTGCTATAGCACCAAATTGTATTGCAATATGTATTTACTTACGACTGAACAAATCTAGATAAGTTTATTTGACTATATAACATTTCGATTATATTTTAGACTTTTTAGCATGATTCGACATTGTTTATGCATTTGAAAATAGGATTTTTATTTGAATTTTACTGATATTAGTGAAATTTCTCCTTAAGCAGTACTCCTCTATGAAGAACGACGACTTACTGAAAGACAAGCTAATCCGTCATTGGATAAGGAAGAAAATACGAGAAAGATCTATATGAGATAGAAAGTAGAGTAGAAAAAGTTGCAGGAGGAAGAACTACCTAAGACTTAAAATGACATGAAATAACTGAAATCTCTCGTAAATAGTGAGAGATGACTGCTGCTTGGAGATAATAGAATGAGTGAAATCTCATGTAAATAGTAAGGCTTGTTCGGTGCTTAGAGAAATGATTTGTCAACTGATTTTGCAGAAACATAGTGAAATCTCATGTAAATAGTAATGCTAGGTCGGTGCTTAGAGAAATGATCTGTCAACTGATTTTGTGAAAACATAGAAAAAACTTAGACATGTTCATGAAAACTGCAACATGTTATTGAACTACTTTATCCCCTTTTACTATGCTGAAAAAGAGTGTCGTTATAATTTGTTATGATTTGTCACTTGACACTAATATTTTCTTTTCACGAGTATCTAGACCAAATAGATTTGTTGTTTTGTTTGTCTATTCTACTTCGCTTATATTATTAGACTTTCTTACTTTTGAATTGCTATTTATGCTCTTTTTTTTAATAGATGTTAAAAGACAATTGCATATGCATGAGGGCAAAGGGAAACCAAGTGTTGGATACATGTTTCATAGAGAACAGAACACTGCTCGTCGGTGTAACACAATTTTTTTTCTCGCAAGGAATTCATCTTTTGGAAGATGTTTAAATTGTTCCTCATCAAATTGATGTACCTTTATGTTGATTGGATGTAAAAAATTTATTATGCTTCAAGTGAAAAATATTTCTGTGAGCATGTCTTCTTATAATTTCATTATAGTTTCATCATGTGATGATCATCATATCTCATGTTTACATATATCGAACTGTTTTCTGCAATTTTGTATCAGAATCAATCAAATAAGATGAAATATAATTAACTTACACTATTGAGCCCGTGCTTGCATGGGCAATTACTTCCTAGTTCTTAATAGATGAATGTTACAAATAAAATTGAACAAGAGAATATATATACTTCAAAGTTATATTGAGAAAGTAACTTTGTGAAAAATAATAAATAATGAGAAAAAACAATAATACGATAAAAGTGTTATTTTCCAATTTGTTGGGATTTTTCGTGAATTAAATTCATATCAATTAATTATAATAAATAACTTATACAATTATTTTTTGTATTTAAATCTTATATTAAAATATTTATCTCCTACACTTGTTCATATTAACAAATTAAGTGAAAAACTATTTATGTATAATATATATTTTTATTAAATAATTATATGAAATACTAATGTTCAATTTTATTAATATTTTATAATTTATTCTTATAAAATGAAAATTTATCTGACCTTTAATTTTAATTAAAGAAATTTGATAATTGATTTGTTTCAATTTAATGTGATCATTACTTTAATTTTTGGAATTTGATTATTTCGAAAAAACTTTTGCAAATGTACTATACTTCTAAATAACTAGAGATTTATTTAATCAGAACATTAGTAGTTTATACAAAAATTCTGTTCGTGATGACCCAACCTATTTTTTCATATATATATATATATATATATAATATATATATATATAATATTAAAGAGAGTGTTGTAAGACTTTCCCAAATGTCAGTTGTTGGAATATTAAATAAAATTTGAGGATATTCAATTCTTCAAAAAGGTTTTATTAGATAAAGTTGCTTAGCATAATAATCTTTTATGCTATGTTAATTTGACTCCATCAAAAGCTCTAAAAAAACCCATCCTTTTACTACCTAATCACAAAGCATACCCTCATAGAAGATGAATATAGGATGGGTCCCATTAATTTTTAGTCTTCCCTTCTTTATATAGTATTTTATATAGTATTTTTAAATTTGTTTGGTGAATAGAAGCACAATATTTTTATGTATTGGGCATAATTTAATATTATTTTGTGTTATTTATTCATTATTAAAATGTAGATTTTATTTTTACTTGTTTTTTTTTTGGTAACCAACTTTTATTAATTACCGAGAATCCTTACAAACCAAGCAGCTACCACAGCATGCTTAAACCAAACAAACATCTCTATACCTCTACTCTAACTATAGCCTCAAATCTGTCTATGCTTAATTACATTGGTAATTCTATTTGGAAATCTAGCTATAGTTACATAAGCTATCCTCTTAACTACTTCATCAATCAAGCTATTCTTCTCTTCAAAAATTCTCTTGTTTCTTTCACTCCATAAGCCATAGACTCCTTCTGCAAGGTATCCCTTTGAACATTTGAGCTTTAACAGTCTTCCCCTTACCATTTTTGATACACTATTGGATAAATTCTGTCCAGGATGTAGGCATGTTATTATGAACATTACTCCACCTTAGCAGCCTCTCCCATATTGTTTCAGCATATTGACACTGGATGAATAGATGCTCCATACTCTCCTCTGCCCTTTTGCACATCACACAGCCTCTATCAAGTGTCATTCCCCATTTAGTTAGTCTATCCACTGTTGCTAGTTTCTTGTTCATCAATATCCATAATGTAAAACAAGCTTTTGGTCTAGCTGGATTCTTGAACAATAAGCATCTCCATTCAGGTTTGGTCTTCTCACCTCTAAGATAGTCATAAATGTGTTTGATTACCCCTTTTCCTTGTCTTGGTTGACATTGATCAACTATGAGCTTGGCATTCATAATTCTCCTAATCATCCAGCTGGCTTGATCTCTCTTTTGCCACTCATTCTGGTCTTTTATGTAGTAAGCATGGATCCATTTAATCCATAGCTTGTCTTCTTTTTGTGCCAAATCCCAACAGAGCTTAGCTATTGCTGCTCTATTCCATATTGCCATGTTTATCAATCCCAGCCCTCCTTCACTTCTAGGCCTGCACACTTGCTCCCAAGCTATTAATGCCTTCTTAGTAACCTGTCCAGTTCCTGACCATAAGTAGCTTCTACATAGACTCTCAATCACCTTGATTATCTTAGCTGGAAAGATGAACATTTGTGCCCAATTAGACTGAACACCAAATAGCAGTGTCTTCACCAGTTGAGCTCTCCCTGCATAAGATAGCTTCCTAGCTGTCCAAGAAGTAATTCTTGCCATTATCCTATCAATAAGTGGATGCCATTGTAGAATTGACATCTTCTTAGTTGATAAAGGAACTCCCAGATATTTGAAAGGCAACTCTTCAATGTTGTATCCTAACTGCTGAGCAATCTGTTGTTTCACTTCTCTTTGCATACCTCCACAGTATATTGAACTCTTATTGAGATTAGCCTGCAGTCCTGAGACTTGAGAGAAATGAGAGAAACATGATTGAATGGCTTTAACAGACTTAAGATCACCTCTAGCAAACAATAGCAAGTCATCTGCAAAGCACAAATGAGTAACATCAAGCTTTGAACACTTAGGATGGTATTTGAACTTTTTGTCATCTCTAAGTCCTTTAAGAGTCCTACTCAGATACTCCATTGCTATAGCAAATAAAAAGGGAGACACTGGATCTCCTTGTCTCAACCCTTTAGCTGCTTCAAAACTTTGTGAAATCTGCCCATTTACTACTATAGAATACACAGTTTTGACACACTTCATTATCCATTGCACAAACATCTCAGGGAATCCTAAACCATACATTACTTGTTCTAAAAATGTCCATTCCACTGAATCATAGGCCTTCTGTAAATCAATCTTCAGCATGCATCTAGGAGAGATATGTTTCCTAGTATAGGCTTTAACCAGCTCATGAGCAAGCACAATATTATCAGAGATCTTCCTTCCTGGTATGAACCCTGCTTGACTATCACATATAACACTTTGGATTACTCCATGCAGCCTATTAGTTATAACTTTGGAGATGATCTTATAAACCACAGTACAACATGCTATTGGCCTGTATTCTTTCACTGATTTAGGACTCTGCATTTTAGGGATAAGAGATACTAAAGTACTATTAAAGTCCTTGTATAGCTTGCCTTTTGTGAAAAAACTCTGCACAGCTTCAGTAATGTCCTTTCTAATAATCTGCCAAGTATACTTGAAGAAGTAGGCATTATATCCATCTATACCTGGAGCTTTATCATTCCCAATGGCCTTCAAACTTTCATATATCTCCTGTTCTGTAACCTCAGCACAAAGATAGATCCTCTGCTGCTTTGTTAATGTAGGCCCTCTCTTCATCACTTGTATATTAATGCTTGGTAGGTTGTCTGCTGAAGTTCCCATAAGACTCTTGTAAAAGCTCACAAATTCTTCCTGAATATCAGCCTGATCATATAGCATCTTACCCTTTAGTGACATAATATTCCTTATTTGTTTCTTTTGAGTTCTCTCCTTTATAATTGAGCTGAAGAATTTGTTGTTGTCATCCCCTAATTGAATCCATTTTATCCTTGCTTTCTGCTTCAGAGCACTCTCTTCAATCAATGACCATTTTTCCAGCTTGATTAACAGTTCTTTTTCCATCCCAACTAGCTCATCAGTAACCTTCTCTTTTAGTTGATCTTGAACCTTAACAATTTCCACTCTAGCCATCTTAATCTGCTCCCCAATATATTTAAATTCTTTGTTATTCAGCTGAGTTAAGACTGGCTGAAGGTTCTTCAATTTCCACCACACTTGTTTCATTTTGCCATTCCCATAATCTTTTCTCCAAACTTCATCTACCTTATCCATGAAACTATCATGTTCAGTCCATATATTAAAGAACTTAAAGCTGACTTTCCCATGCTGGTGAGTTTTTTGCAATGTTAACACCATAGGGCTATGATCAGATATGTTTGGATTCCCATATTCAGTAAAGACATGTCCCCATTTATCCATCCATTCATCATTCCCAAATGTTCTATCAATTCTACTAGCAATTCTGTCTTCTCCACATTGTTTATTATTCCAGGTATAGTAGTTCCCTTTCCATTGTAGCTCAGTAATCTCCATATCTCTCACACAGTCACCAAAGTCTTGTGTTTCATTCATAGTAACATGCCCTCAATTTAATCTATCCTTTGTAGTGAGGATAGCATTAAAATCCCCTGCAATGAGCCAAGGCTGAGTGACCCCTTGTGATATTGTCTTCATTTCCTGCCATAAACTTTTTCTCTGCTCCACAGTATTAAAACCATAAACTACACTTACTATAAACTGATGGCCCTTACTTCTCTCATTAACTTGACAGTGCAGTATTTGAGCTGAACTAGTAATCTCCTTAACCTCATACCAATTGTCATCCCATGTCAGCCAGATTCTACCATTAGGACTAACATTGTAGTTATTGATCATCTTCCACCCAGGCATAATCCCATTAAGAACTGTTTTCATATTTTTCTCCTTGACTCTTGTTTCAATTAAACCTGCCATATTAACTTTATTTTGAAGTAACAACAGCTTAATCTCTTTCTGCTTATACCTCTTATTCATACCCCTCACATTCCAAAACAGCCACTTCATCAATAAGTCTTTGGAACTCCACCTCTATCAACAGTAAGTGAAGTCATTTTAGTATGCATGAGACTCTCAAATCCATTCCTTGTTGGTATAGCCTTCAGCATTGGAATATTTTCCAAACTCAAGTCCAGCTGTCCTTCAATATGACTAACATTCTTTGGTGTTTGTTGATCTTCCTTCTGTGCTATCTCCTGTTCCTTTTCTTGTTGTTCTTCCTGTGTTCTAATATTGCTCTCTTGCTCTTGTTCTTCCATCTTTTCTTGCTCTTTTGATTGTGGAATTGGGCCTTTATATTGCCAAGTTTGAGTTACTTTTTTTCCTGGCCTTCTTCTCTTTGGTATCTCCTCTTTAGCTGTTTGTTCCATCTTACATACATGCCCTATCTTCTGACACTTATCACAGTATTGAGGCCTCCATTCTAGCTCCACATCCTGCAAGAAGGTCTTCCCATTTGGATCCACAACTGTTACCTTCTGAGGTATAGCCTTTGTAACATTCACCTCAATAAGCATTCTAGCATACGAAATTCTAGTTTGCTTAGTGGTGCATTCATCAGCAAATAGAGGAACTCCTATAGCACTTGCAATCCTACTTAACGATCCTACACCCCAGCAATTTAGAGGTAATTTAGGAAAGTTCACCCATAATGGAATCTCTGTTAGGAATTCATTACCTAGATCAAACTCAGGGCACCATTGCTTCAGAATAATTGGTCGATTGTTAATGGTATATGGTCCTGAGAACAATATCTCATTCATGTCACTGATCTTCTGAAATTTGACTAAGTAATATCCATCCTCATGAAGATAAACTTCAGGTTTACTCACATTCGATCAGTTCATCATGATGTATCTCTTCATGCTATTATACCCAGGGCATTCACCCACCACATATGCAATGAGAGCACACTTCCATTTCTGTTCTTCTTCTTGTACCTCTATCTCCTCCAACTGCACCATTGTTTGGCCACTAACAACTTGTGGAGGGAATCTCCTCCAACTGCACCATTGTTTGGCCACTAACAACTTGTGGAGGGAAGTAAGTTAATTGCATTCCATTACTGGCAACACGATTGTTCTTAAACATGTTTACCCATGGTTCAGTAATCTTCTTCTCTTGTTCAGTCTCCTTCATGTTTCCTGCTTCTTCACTTATCTTCTCAGTTAAGGCACTTGTTACTGTTCCATTACCCTTTATGTTACTCTCACCTTCAGACCCTTTTAGATCTGAGTTCTTAAACCCATCCTCCTCGTCTCCTAATGGATCTAGATTCAGTTTTCTCACTACTGTGGTGTTCTTAGCATTCTCAGCTGCAGAACTATTTCTTCACTTTGAGCTGGGACAAGCTCTTGTGTTACTATTGCCTCCACACAAGCTTCAGTTGAGCTACCATCGTTCAAGTGAAGAAAATAATTTTCTTATATTTAATTTTTATTTTTAATTATTTATTTTTAAAAATTATTTTCAAGAATTATATATTAATTAATACAAGCATTTTATGGAGAAAAAATAGTTATGTTAATCATTAAATTTCTTAGTAGATGAATGTGACAAATAAAATTGAAAAAGAGAATATATATATATATACTTCAATGTTATATTGAGAAAGTAATTTGTGGAAATAAATAAATAATGAGAAAAATCAATAATACGATAAAAGTGTTATTCTCCAATTTATTGGGATTTCTTGTGAAATCAATTCATATCAATTAATTATAATAAACGACATATTTAATTGTTTTTTAATTCAAATCTTATATTAAAATATTTGCTCTTACACTTGTTCATGTTAGCAAATTAAGTAAAAAAATATTTACGTATAATATATCGTTTTTATTAAATAATTATATGAAATACTAATAATTAATTTTATTTTAAATTTATTTTTACAAAATAATAATGTATTTGACCTATAGTTTTAATTAAAGAAACATGATAATTTATTCGGTTCAATTTGATGTGGTTATTATTTTAATTATTGGAATTTGACTATTTCAATAACATCTTTTGCAAATGCATACTATACTTCTAAATAATTAGGGATTTAGATTTATTTTAAACATTAGTAATATATATATATAAATGTTGGGTCCGCGCTAACACGAGTTATTTTTTGTAGTATAAATATATGAGGGAGTTAGTGCTCAAGCAGGCATGTTCTCATCAATGTGTCTGCTTCAGCGTCTTTCTGGAAAAAAGCAGGCATGTTCTCATCAATGTGTCTGCTTCAGCGTCTTTCTGGAAAAAAAATCATCACTTTTGATTTACTTTAATTTAATTAGTGTATAATATTTTTCCAAAATTATGAAATCGTACAAAGCTAAAAATTTTAAAATTGACGTAATGTACCTGCTTCAGCGTGCTTCAGAAATTTTTTTGTTAAAATTATTTCTTTTATTCTACTTTAATATAATTAGTGTATAATCTTTTCGAAATTATAGAAAATCCTTTTTAACTCTGACTTCTAGTTCTATGTCGACTTGTCTGCTTCAACATATTTCATTATTTGACTCTCAAAAATACTTTTTTTTTTAATCAGTCAAATAATATATACTTATAAAAAACACTTTTCAAATTAATTAGTTAAACACAAATTATTTTTATCCAATATCACTTTTTTTAAAAAAACTTTTTTTAAAGATGCTTATAGAAATAGATAGTTTTCAATCACAGTGTCAAACAAACTCTTAATTAATATTTAAAAATTTTCATGAAGACCTAGAATAGTCAAAGAGTTGTAGAGAACTTAGAGTAGGAGTGTTCACGATTTATTTGGGTATGATTTTATAAGTTTTTATCAAATTTTATTTTAAATTTATTTATGAAATCAAATATGTACAAGATGAAAACAATCATTTTACTGGTTTCATGTATATGGGCGTCCATGATAATTCTTGATATGACTAGAAAAGTCACTATCCATTCTTTCTAAGCTAAAAAGGTGAATTTTAAAGTTTTATACACTAAACATATAGTGACGGAAAGTTTTAGGAAAAATGCATAAGTATCTCCCAATTTATGTGCGAAATTAGACACACTTATACTATACTAATGTCCTATTAGCCCCTAAATTTATTTCATAAATAATTTTCTACTCCTTTTCGACCTAGGTGACACTATCTTTTAGGCTTAGCGCGTGTTGACAAATTTTTCAAGTTATTTGGTTGATACATAGTAAACAATACATAAGTTAAGTATTAGATATATAAGTGATGTATTAAATTCATAGCTATAAATCATATTTATACTGATTTGGATTTAAAATAATTGGACTTATGTACCAACCACTGAAAGTGAAAAAGGTTTTTGTAATGGATAGTGGAAGCAATACATGTAAACAATAGACCAAGCTAAAAGTAGCACTCACATTACTTTTTGTACAATTTGGGAATCCAGTCTTCGTATCCGAAACAAAGTTACGCCAAAATGAAACTGAAACTTATCTAACCAGATTCAACACAAACACCTCATTGTTTCGTCTCATAAATACAATGCAGAAATTAAAAAGTGAAAGCAGCACATATAGTTGCAATAACAGTAGTACAGCGACAGATTTTGATTTACTAATAATTGACTCTTATCTAACCACCGAAAATGGCTTCACAAATATGAATAGGGCTAACCGTAAAATTAATTAAAAAATAAAAATAAAATAGAATATTAAAAATAACAAGAGTTTTAACTCAAAATCTATTTAAAGTTTGAAATATAATAATTCGAATATGAATTATATTTATAAAATATATGTTACATAAAATAAAAATTCCCTAAAATCTCTACGGAATCCATATATAGGTCATAGTCACACGTAAACTATGAAATATTGTCATAGTTTTTGTGTTTTATTATGATTATTGATAGGTTAATATTTCTATTTAGTTATTTATGCATTTACTTCCAATCAAACTTAATAAATACTATAAAGATAATTTTATTTGTGTATTCAATTAACAGGTATAACTCTAACACTATGTAATATTGTTTTATCGATATTTACGATAATATTTTTAAATTATAATTTTATTTAAAAAATATACTTAAAAGAAAAAAGGATTGACTGGAAAAAAACCGTAGCCCATGTGCTTGTGGACTGAGCCGGCCATTTTCAAATCCACATAAAAAAGAGCTAGCTCGACATATTCCGTCAAATTTCAAAGCATATGTGAATTAGCCTGGATGAGATAATATTGACAGCTCTACCAAAATTAATATGTCATATTTGAATCAGCCATTACAAGTATACCTTGCTACAATAATTGAGCAGGGATGGTAAAAGTGCTAATTAGTAGTTCCTCCCTTTCAATTTAATTTTTAGTTTAATTTATATGAATTTTTTTAAAAAAATTTAAATTTATGATCTCAAATTAAAAATATATGTAGTTATTAAATATTCTGGTCACAATTTTTAAACTATTCATATATAGAATATTAAAATTGAAAAACTTATCATATTTTGACTATTATTTTTAGTTTCATTATTTTTCAAGTTCCTTAAAGAGTAACTTTTCTTTTTGGGATTCTAGTTTTGTCGGTTCAAAAGTTTTCATGTGAATTAAGGAAATACTAATATATCGTATTTCCTTTTCAATTTAGGTAAAACTTAATAGGATCAAACTTTTTATGAAAAATAATTACTTATGGAATGGTAATCTAACAATACAAATATTTGAAAATTTGTCAATTCTATTAAACTTTATGGGAATGTTTAAGTAATAGGGTAAATTTTCTTACAACTCTCTTTTTGTGCACAATCACGGAGAAGCTTGGTCATGAAGACATAATATCTGAGATCATATTATGCCTTCCAACTAAATCTATTATGTGATTTAAGTGTGTTTGTAAAATTTGAAACAGATAAAATACCCCCACCTTCTCCAAATTGCACCTATCCCATTTTCTTATTACTTTCAATTTCGCATATTCAAAATTAAAATAAATAGATGATTACTAAATATAACACTTTTATTCTGATTGCTATTAGTAAATTTAAAAATTTGATACTTGCTTAAGGGTAAGTAACTTCTTATTTATACTTTTTTTTTTAATTATTGTTTTCCTAGCAATGACAATTTAAAAATCATTATATGGAGTAAATATGAATACAAGGTTGTGAGGAATTGTTATGTTATGAAATGCACAATATATGATCCAAACATTTAATATATATAACTCATTATTTTTTTGGAGTTATTTGCAAGATAATAATTTATTTAACATCTTTGACAATTGTCTATATACCATACATGCTATCCTATTTAATTTTATTTTAATGTTTTGCACCTTAATCTCTTTAATTCATTACAAAGTCATAAAATGTTAGTCATTTGTTATAATATAATACCTTGATTTTTGTTTTCAAATTTTTATTGGTAGATAATAAATTCTATGTAGTTTAATTCAATGTTCTAAAATATAGTCAAAGTTTTAACGTTATTTCATTCACATTTAAAAAGAAAATTTACTAACTTTTGAAAGTCATGCCTATATAAGGTAATAATTAACTTATATAAATTTTAATGGTAACTTTGTAGTATTTTATTTGGTTAAATTTAAAAATTTATTTTTTCGTAATTTGTTTTGAACTAGTTATTTATTTAATATTTAAATTTTAAATGAAAACTTTTGTATGTTTAGATAGGAAGTAACAAAAAAAAATTTCCTTTCAAAAAGGGAGAACTTATAAAGTTTTGATTATTCAGATTATAAGTGTGTATTTTAGAAAAAATAATTTGTTTATGAAAGAAGATAACTGTTATAGAAAGTCATCTCTGTTAATGAAAGAACATAATTAGTATGAAAAAGTCATTTATATTCATGATAGAATATGACTATTATGAAAAATCATATCTTAAGTTCTATAAATATCTAGCATTCCCATAAGTAGCGAATTTAATTGATATATGTTTTGGCTTTGTTGTATCCTGATAGAGAATTATTTTTCATTCCTAAAATAATATACATGCAATGACTCTTGAAAAATAGTGATTTTTCACACCTCAAAACTTTGAATTTCTCTATTATTTTTCTTCTAACATAATTTTTTTAGTATATTATGCATTCAAAAAATAGGGATAATGCACAAGTAACATCTCAACCTATGCCCAAAATTTCAAAGACACACTTATACTTACTAGGGTCTTATTACCCCCCTGAACTTATTTTAATAATAATTTTCTACCCCTTTTTAACCTACGTGGCACTATCTTGTGGGCCCAACGCTGGTTAACTTTTTTTTAAAGCTAGCATAGGTCGAAAAGGGATAGAAAATTACTTATAAAATAAGTTAAGGGGGTAATAGGACCTTAGTATAGTATAAGTGTGTCTCTGGGACATAGGTTGAGGGTGTACTTCTGCATTTTGAATAGTAATACTATAAGGGCCCGTTTGGATGGGTTTAATAAAAGCAGCTTTAAAAAATTACTTTTGAAAGTGCTGAAACTTATTTTTAAAATAAGCAGTTAAGCGTTTGGATAAAAGTGCTGAAGTTGCTATGCCAAACGTGAAAAGAGAAAAATGGAAGAAAGAGATGTTAGGGTTATGTGGGTAATTTGGAGATTATATAAAAATATTAAGGGCAAAAAGATAAAAATGTGGTCAACTTAAAACAGCTTATAAGCTAAAAAAAAAAAAAAGCACCCCTACCTACCCCAACTTTTAACTTTTGGCTTAAAATAAGTTTTTTTTAAACTTAAAATAAGTTATTTTGAGTATTGCCAAACAGCTTAATAAGTCAAAAACCAGATTTTAAGTCAGTTTGACCAGCTTTTAAGCTGAGCCAAACAGGCTCTAAATCACAACAATTAACAACTTCAAATATTTAAAAATATATTAACAATTTGAATAACTCCCAAAATTTCATTCATGTCACACAAATTGAAATAAGAGGGATAACATATATTATTTGAAAATTGAGAAAAGACATAAAGTGACATCTGGAGTTGTCGCGAATATTCAAAAAGACACTTACACTATGGGAGCGTCCTATACCCCCTAAATGATCATATACTTATATTATTACATCATTTTTTGTCCACATGGTATGAAGAGTGTATGCACTCTCTTAAAGAGCGTGAATAAACAAAAAAACAAATATAATTTATTTTTACAAGTATTTGCTATAAAATATATTTTCTTGTTTTTCTTATTATTTTAACTTTTTCTCTTTATTAATTTTATCTTTTTCTTTCTTACTTCTTCTTCAAAAATTCATTGTCATTTTCATTGTAACTTCTCACTTCCAATGTCATTTTTTACCACAACTCCACCTCCCTTTTTTACTGTTATTAGTTTAACTCTCTTCGATTTTAAAAGGGAAAATGCATAAGTACCCCTAGATATTACCGAAATTTCAGAGATACACTTAAACTATATCTAAATATTTTTTTACATTTCGAACAATTTGATAAACCACTAGATTTCAAGATGATTAATAGATATTATTTATTTTTTTAATCCAAATTTCACTTTAACTTTTTCAATTTTCGGACAATTCTAATCTTTCAAAATTATCATTCAATTTTTTTGTACACAAATAAAATTGTTATGTATCTGATAGAGTTAGAATAATGTATCCGAATGTTAAGAGGGAGAGTAATGTATCCGGATAGTAAAAGAAGGATAAAAGAGATTTTTATAATTAATTCGAATTGTAAATTTTTTTAGAGATTATGCATTTTAAATAGCATAATTACATCATTTTTCCAATAAAAAGGAACAAAAAGAGACGCGTGCCCAATAATGATCCAATTTCAAAACAAAACAAAAGATACTAAAAATATAGTGGCTTAAAAAAAGTTTAATATATGGACGGATATTTGTGTTAATTGATTTATGTATCAAAATTATCATCATTCAAACAAATTGGTTAAAAGGAGATAAAGTGACAAACAGGCAGCTAGTAAGTTCAAGTTGCAGTTTACCACAAAGTTGATAATACATGTGATCGATACAATGGAAGCTGAATAATAATAATATCTGCTATCCATCGATATATCTGATGCTAGCCATAGACAATTGAATATGTTCATTATTTAAATATATTTTATTTTATTTTTCTTTTTAATCCGCTATTTCCATACAATAAAAATAATAATTGATAGAATCATTGACAAGTCAAAAATGGACGAAAAGTTTCATAATTGAAAGTGAGAGGGCAACAACTTGGTTATTTGAGGACAAAATAATTTGTACTGTTATTGTTCTCGTGACTATGAATCAATACTAATATAATTGATCTTTGTACAACTCCATAATTCATTGCCTTAACCAAATGGCTACATTATTATCTCTATTATTTTTATCCTTCAATTATTTTTCCAAAATTGTCTAGTCCTTGCTACTCCAACTCCTGGCCAAACTAGACAAGCTTTGGAGATAATCATCGGCGGAGGTGGTGGTAGTCCACCACCACCGGATAATCAAGATTGTCCACCACCTCCTCCGCCACCAGAACCTCCTTGTCCTCCGCCACCATCACTCCTCTTTGAAAGTAAACGTGTCGAAATTGCCTATCATGTCATTCAAAAGCTTAAGTCCAAAATCACACATGACCCTTTAGGTATTAAAAAAACATGGATTGGCTCTGATGTTTGCAACAAGTACAAAGGTTTTCGTTGTGCCACGGTTCCTGACTTAAAGGTTAAAGCATTAGCTGCTGTGGACTTCAATCAGTACAAATTCGATGGCCCTGACCTTACTATTGACGGCTTTATTGACGAATTACCAGACATAACAATCTTTCATGCAAACACCAACAATTTTAAAGGTACAATCCCCAAGAAAATCGCGAATCTTCGTTATCTCTATGAGTTAGACCTTAGCAACAACAAATATAATGGTGAATTCCCAAATAACATTGTTTTTGGTGCCAAAAAATTGTATTTCTTAGACCTAAGGTTCAATTCATTTTCCGGGTTGGTTTCCCCTCAACTGTTCATGTTAAATCTCGATGTTTTATTCATCAACAACAACAATTTAATCCAAAAACTTCCTGATAACTTAGGATCAACTCCAGTTCTTTACTTAACTTTAGCAAACAACAAATTCACCGGTCCAATTCCTCGTAGCATTGGTCAAGCTTGTAAATCATTACGTGAAGTACTGTTCTTAAACAACCAGCTTACAGGATGCTTGCCTTATGAAATTGGGCTTTTAAGTAAAGCCACAGTTTTCGATGTTAGCAAAAATCAGCTAACAGGAAAAATACCTCATTCATTCGGATGTTTAGCTAAGATAGAGATACTTAATTTGGCACAAAATCAGTTCTACGGAGCTGTACCTGAACTAGTGTGCAAGCTCAGTAACTTGAAAAATTTGACGTTGAGTTACAATTACTTTAATGAAGTTGGACCGGAATGCAAGAAGTTAATTGAGAAAAGGGTACTTGATATCAAGATGAATTGCATTCCAGGCTTGCCAATGCAAAGATCAGCAGAGGAATGTGCTGCATTTTTCTGTAAGCCAAGATCTTGTCCTGACGAAAAGTCATTGGGATTTGTTCCTTGTAGCGTTGGCAGTTATGAGCAGAATCAACAGAACGAAAATGAGAATGCGCCAGCGCCAACAACTTACGGTGCTTTGAAACCGCATTCGTTGTAAATGCTATGTTTTTTTTTTCCATGTTTGCAGATTGAAGTATGGCAGCAGTAAATGTAAATTTGCCAAGTTTAATTTCCTTTTTATCTTTGTTGATGCATATTGTGTTGAAAGTATAATAAAAAAAGCCAAAAGGGTCGCGCGGACCCTTGTACGAGTTTGTATTATGAACCCTTCTATTTAAATAATAATAGAAATTTTTTTAAGAGGGTTCATTAGCAAGCAAAAATGTAAAAATTTTAGTTAGTTTTGTATCTTATTTATGTTTTTATTATTGATTGTTATTTAAATAATGCAATTTTTATATAACATATTGGAGGAACTTAGGGGCAACAAATGCTTAAAAGTATCATCAGTTACAATTTATCAAAATACACCAAGTTCTCCTTTTTCTTCTTCTTTCACCATTGTTCTAAAAAACTTGTCTTTAACCATTGTTCTAAAAAAATTAAATATATATTTTTTGTCTCTAAACACTTTTATTTATCAAAATAAATATCCAATTTTCACTAATTATTGTTATGAAAAATTACAAAATTAAAGAAATATCACATCTTTTAAATTTTCAATATCCAAATTTCACTAATTATTGTTATGAAAATCACGAAATCAAAAAATTCAATATCCAATTTTCACTAATTATTGTTATGAAACTTTATGATAATACATTATAGTTTTATCTATTAAATTTAAATTTTTTTAAATTTAGAAATTTGTACACCTATAGTTGACATACTTTTCTCACATTATATTTATTTTATTTTTCAAAATTTGTATTCTTGCTTAAATTGTATTCATTCCAATATTATGTATCATTTATACATGTATTCATTCTAGTTTTCTTGTTGTATATTGTATGATTAAACTTGTATTTCTTGATTAGTTTATATTCATTCCAACATGTATGTCAAATAAATGTGTAACTATTTAAGAAACATATTTGTATTCGTATATTTTTTCACTGTGTATTTATTTTTCTCTTCAGAGTCTTGTTTCCTTTCAAAAGTCATATTCATGCCAATATGAATATTATTTGTATTTGTATTTGTTCTAGCTTTTATATCGTATTTTGTATATTAGTGTATAAAAAATAAAATAATATGATGAAAAAGTGAGAATGAAATATAAAATTAAAAAAGAATACGAGAAAATTTGTTGCAATTATTTTTAAATAAAATACATAACTAGTTGGCTTACCTTTGAGATGAATATAATTAGGAACAAATAAAGATTCATAAACTATGCAACATAAGATTTTGAATGAATACAAATATTAATAGCATACATAGTAGTTTGAATTTGAATTGAGAAAGGATACAAAAATTTGAAGAAAAAAAAACTATAAAAACAAAATAAACTAATAGAAAGTTTATTGTTCCTATAAATAAAATACATAACTAGCTGACATACCTTTGGGATGAATACAGATTAGAGGTAATTAATTGAAAGTTTTCCTCTCAATTAATAGTAGCATCACTACTAAAGTGAGAATGGAGAATGGAGGCTTAGTTGATGCAAAAGGTAAAGCTACCATTTCAATCAATATAAAAGAAAGTTGGAAGCAAATTCATGATGTGCTTTATGTTCTTGATTTGGAAGAAAAGTTGCTTAGTGTTGATCAATTCAAGGAAAATGGTTATTCTCTTACGTTTAGAGATAATTATTGCTAGATTTATGATTAAATTGAGTCAAATCAAGTCATTATTGAAGTAGAGATGATAAAAAGAAAATTTCTTTTACAATTTCATTACGATCCATTAAAATATGAAGTTCTAGATAATTCATGGCTTTGAAATAAAAAATTTTGTCACTTGAATTTTCATGATTTGAAACTTCTCAATCAAAAAGACATGGTGCAAGACCTTTCTGAGATAAATACTAAGAATAAGGTAAATAATATTTATACCATATCTTTATATGTGTCAAATCAAAAAGAGGAAGATGCATGTCCTTCAAGGAAGAGATATCTCATATTCAGATGATGAAGAACCACCTCCAAGAGGAATAAAAATGTTGACTGACATTTGTCAATGTTGACACTCAATTTCGACCCTCCTCGGTATAAATTAGTTCTCGAGCTTCATAAATTTCCAAACAATTTACAATAATTAGTTTTATAAATTTTACAAAAAAAAAAAAAATTTTGCGTTATTTTGAATACTTTTGCCATTTCTTATAAATTTTAGATAATATATATATTTTACATAATTATGTATATAATTAGTATATTTTATGATTATTCAAAAAAATATCTCAAAATATTTTAATTTTTACTAAATATTCTATTAAACTAGTTTAGTTTAAATTATGGTTATATTTTGAATCGCTATTTTACAATTAAAATAATTATTTTATTTTTTGCTAAAATTAGGAAGCTCGTTGATTAATTAATATTAATTCGTTTTATTTAAGATTTAGCCGAATTTCTTATCTTAACTCAATTTGACTATTTATTAAATTTAATCAATCTTTAACTTTCAACTTAACTCAATTTTGAGCCTATTCTCCAATAGTGAGCCCACTTTTCTTAAAATTCAGCCCATTTTATTTAAGTTTTCAACAGCTCATTTCCTTCCCCATTCCAAGTAAGCCGCCCCAGCCCAAACATTTTTTACCCAATTGTCCAGCCTCCACCCCTTTGACCCTATCCATTTTTTATTTTACCCAGCCCTTGAAAAACTGACGAACAGGTCGAAAAGCAACATTTTCTCGTTGAAAGTTAATTTTTAAGGCCCTCAAAAGTTGAAGAACAGGTCGATATACTGGCTGTATACACTGATATACAGTATACAGGTCAGAACGTTTCTACTGCAGGGTAAAAGCGCAGGAACTAAAATCTTCATGAATTGCATGCCCAGGAGTTCAAAAATCATCTGTATACATGATGTATACGTCAAATATACACTTGGTGTATATCATGGAAAATAAGGAAAAAGAGGAGCCAAAAGCCCAATGATTTCCACAGGTCCAGCAAACTTGGGCCCAAGTTCATTTTTTGGGCATTTTAGTATAACAGGTGGGCTGAAAGCCCAATTTCGTGGAATTTGGGCAAATTGGCCCAAGTCAAATACTACTCTCCTCATTCCTCATTATTTATATATTGTTATTGACTAACATCTTGATTGCAATTTAATTAATTCTCAAATGATAGCCATTTCTCTTTATTTTTACATATTTAATAATATACAGATACTTATACATATAGATTTTGCTTAGTGTTTATTCTATTTATTAGTTCTGTCAAATGTTAAAATTATTCTCTTTAAAATAACTCTTTAGTTTAATTTCCTCTTTAAGATAATTAATTTTAGAAAAATATAATAATAAATGATTAAGTAAAAAATTTGAATTTATTTAACTTAGTTAAAAAATTTTAAAAAGTTATTTTAAGAGTCAAAGTCATTTTTAGTCAAATCGCCGGTCAACCGCGAGTTAGCGGACATTCCGAGGGCCTAACACCTTCTCGAAATGTACATTTGAACTTCGAACCCTTTTAACTGATTTTTATCTGTTTCAAATCTTTTGAAAATAATTTATGTTTTCTTGATTTTACTAAAAAAATCAAGTGGCGACTCTGTTAAATCGAAAAATTTATTTCTCTTGAATCATAAGATCAATTGATTTTTCGATACTCAGTCATTTTTACTTTTACAATATATTTTTTTTGTACAACAAAAATGGTGACTCTGCTGGGGATTAAATAAGTTTTAACAATGAGATTTGACTGTTTGACTAATTGTTCTTAGTTGTTAAAATGATGTTTTTGCAGAATATGTTTAAATTTTCATAAATTGTCATTGCATTTCATGGAATCTTCCGATATATATGTATAGTATATTAAAGGACGGTTTGCGGAACCGTAGCTGGATTTTTTTATACTCAACCCTTTTTCGGAATGATCGATAATTTATTGTTTCGTCATGCGTCCAATGGTTGTCGTGAATTCCACCCAAGTTGTCCACTTGAGTTCCCGGTCTCTCAAAGCCACTCTTAGTCAACTAGGATCGAGCTAAACCAAATCCCGAATTTAGAACATTTCGAACTAAGATGACCCAACAGCCAAGGCGTGTTGGGCCCATTAGAAGACCACCATGAGTCCAAAATGACATACAAGCTAAACAGACGTTCATACTTATGTGTTTAAATTTATAGGATGTATACGTTGTTTGAAAAATTATTGTCTAATGGGGTAAGAATTAGATCATAGTTTATGCTAGTTGAAGAAAGAGTTACACAAGCTACTATCCGAAGACGTTGGCACCCGTAGACGACAAAAAATTCAACAGCGAAGGTACTTTTATAAAATCATAGTATAGGATTGTACCCCTACGTGAGACTGATTTTTTGTATCCCGTTTTCCCCGATGTGTATCCCCATTCATCTTTATTAATAAAATTTGTATAAATTTGTGTTTTGGGCAATGAGAGTTTCGATGACGTATACATCCCTCAAATCGCTAGCCCTACCCTTGGCACAAAAGGGTCAAATATTTATTTAGAACGTACAATATTTGTTTATGTGCTATAACTGCTTATGTGAATATGTTGTTTTATCTAGAGATATTCTAGCTCACTCTTATTCAAATACTTTTTAGAACCCCTAAGCACAAATATCAAGTCATTGTCAAAAGTGTGTCTAAATACTCTTCGAATCTTTAGTTCTCCAAAAAAAACATCGAACTTCATTTTTCTTTAATACTACTCTCACATCAGAAAAAGATTCATCATTTAATATCAAAAAAAATTTAAGGGGGTCGGTCAAACTACGTAGGACCTGAATTCTTTTTTGTGAGATTCGTAGGCAACCTTTCAAGGTCCGATCCCTATTTTGAGAAATTTTATCTTTTTCAACTCTTACAAGGAAATTAGAGTTATGTCTTAGTCAAAAACCAGAAGTACGACAATAAAATATTCAATCGACTTTGTCCCGACTCAGATCGACATTTTTTATTCACAAAGCTAAAATTCAGATAGACAAATTCCTCTCTAACTAATCATTTCTTTATATCTGTGGGCTAGTCCTTCTTCAACTGAAGCGACTCTTTTGTGCTTACAACTTTGTGTGTGATATCTTGTATTACCTACTATCTACACAAACTAACACGTTTGTTGTTTGAGTTATTTTTATTTGTAAGGTACTTAAAAATGATTTGTGTTAATTGTTGAGTATTCAAAGTTCTCAAAGATTTGTTGAAAGAGAAAAGAAAAATGACCCTGAATAATGAGAATACAATCCTGGCTGAAGTTGCTATAGTACAACCGTCTGCCGTTGAACAAAATGAGTTAATTGCATGCCACAAATTGCTGAGTTGAGGGTTGAACTCCATAAAAATCAAAATTTGTCAATTTCGAGGGTCGATGTCAACACTCCAAGCGATGGTAGACTTCCACTCCATTTTCCTCCCCTGACTTCAAACTCAGAGCATAACCTGAATAACCCACCCTCCAACCCTAATCAAAATGCTTCCACCATCGACCTAGCCGCCTCAAATCTTTATCACGCCAGAACTCCATACCAAACACCATACCCTTTCCAGAAACTGAATACAAATTCTCAAGTTTTCCCTATATTTCAAAACCAAAACACAAATAACTCTCAAATTCTTCCTCCACTTCGAAGCTTAAATGTCAACAGTCTTCAAACAACCCCTTCTATAGACACTCAAAATTCGCAAAACTCTCAACCCTTACTTCCGAAAGTCAATTTTAATATCCAAGTCTAAACAAAACTACATCTTCACTATACTCCACATTCCAAACTTGACCACTACGAAGAGAAGGAGAAGGAGTGGAAGGCCAAAAATGAAAAGTCTAAGCAGATCATGAAGGAAGAGATTGCGAAAGCGATAAAAGAACTTGATTGTGCTTCAGAAGTGGTGGGGCTGAATTATGAAAATCTATGCATTCATCCGAATTTGGACCTTCCGGATGGATTTAAAGTGTCGAAGTTTGTCACTTTTAATGGAACTAAAAATCCTCTAATACATCTGAAAGTTTATTCTGATCAACTCGTGGGAGTTGGCAAAAATGAAGCATTGTTGATGCATCTAAGTGGAGAAGCTCTAGAGTGGCTTACATCACAAGAACTGAAACACTGGACAAGTTAAAATGCACTCGCAAAAGATTTCACGGAAATATTTGAACATAATGTAGAAGCTGCCCCAGATTGCTATTACTTGGAGTAGATCAAACAGAAGTCTATAGAAAATTATCTAGAATACGCTCTTCGTTGGAGAAAAGAGGCCGCAAGAGTTCAACCTCCCATGTCCGAACGTGAGATCATTGAAATGTTCATTCGAATTCAAGAGCCTGAGTACTATGAAATAATGTTGTGTATGATGGGACAAAAATTTGTCGAGATCGTCAAAGTGGGAGAAGCTTTGGAAGATAGTTTCAAAAATGGAAGGGTCACAAACTTTACCACATTGCGAGTTAATGGAAAAACTACTAGAATTAGTGATATCTATACATCAAAAGGGAACGCAGAGCAGGTAGGTATGGTCAGGGCTACCCATATGCGGTCAACTTCCCTAAAGATATATCAAAACCATAATGTCAATCAGGGAAAGTTTCCCCGTCGAAACTTTAGGAAGACTCCTAAAGTACTTACACTCTTAAGGGAATCTTAAACTCAACTTTATGAAAGGTTGAAAGCAAGGGGAATACTCTACATTATAGAAGGAAGACCAGCCAACCCTTTGGGGAAATTTTTTACAGGGCTGACCACAGATGTGCTTATCATTCTAGAGTTGTTGGACACGGCACTGAAAATTGTTCAACCCTCAAGCCTAAGATTCAAAACATGATCAACAACAATTTGATCAATATTGATTAAGCCTTTCCAAATATCTTTGAACAGAGTCATTTGAAGATATTCGTCATCAAATGATTGAAAGGAAGTATGCCTAACGTCGTCCAGAATTCTGCCTATAAAGTTATTGTTATCTTTCTTTTGAAAATGCACATTTAATCTCTTTTGTCCATTTTGTCTCACCTTCCCTTGTAATGAACTATGTTCGATCTGAATTCTCATGAATGAGATACAAAGGCGGCCTATGTCGGGTCTCGTTCATTTTTTTTTATATAAATTTCCTATTACTGTAACCTTTGAGGGTAAACTATGTTTGACCTGATTTCTGTTTCAACGAGATATGTAGGCGCTATAACGGCTCGGTCATATTCCCAACAAGATTTTCATTTCTCTTTATAATGGAAACTGGGACAGAATTTCTGAGAGGATCTCAAAAATTCATGTGAAATGGACTTCTTCAACAAGTCAAGACTGAAATATCAAAATGCAACTAGTAGATTTTTTGGGTGGATCTCAAAATTCCAAGATGATATTTTATGGATAATCATGTTGAAATGTGCAACTGGGACAAATTTTTGAGATGATCTCAAAAATTCCACACAACAATGTCCTTTGTTAAAAGTCTTATACTATCGAGGCAAATTGGGACCGAATTTTGAGAAGGGGCCTCAAAATTCCATAATGAGCAACCTCAAAATTAACAAAGCAAGTTACAAGAGTTAAATATATTTCAGATCGGGACAATTTTTGAGAAGAGTCCTGAAAAATTCCATCCACATTGTCTTACAAAGGAGGGATGGGCGTGTAAGCTAACCGCATGAAGGAGCATGGAGACAAGACCAACACAAATCAGTCTTTCAAACTAAGAATTTTTCTTTGGATGCAGGAACATCAAAGTCACAAAAATGGCTATTTTAAGCTGTCAAGAGTGACAAAAGGCATCATTTGCACCCATCGTTGCCTCATCAACAAAACTTAGAAAGCATTCCCTCCCATTTTATCTCTATTTCATTATGTTGCCTCAAGTGATTTTTTAAACAATTTTTTTAATCCTATTTTGCAGGACTATTGAAGACAAACGCTGATGGATTATTTCAAAGTTTTAAGAAGCAATGTGTATGAGGATCGCTAGTGGCCAGTCATGATCAAAGTTACAATTAGGCTCATCATAGCCAAATGACTTAATCCAGCTCTTAAACTTTACTTTTATTCTTTACTTCATCATCGATACTAATGTTTGGTGTCGAGCTTTGCAGGTGATAGTATTGATAAAGTCAAAATTATATATGAAATCGACATCAAATCTGAAGATGATCAAAAGTGACACTAACTTAGAAGTGTTGCAAGGGAAAATCACTTATCCATCACATTAGAAAGATGATGGTGACCGTAGTATCTCTTTGATAGTAAAATTATCGAATTTTTATAAGTTTTAGATGACAATTAAATATAACTGCAACAAACTCAAATTCTGTTGAGTTTCTCAAAGAAGACGAGAGTGACTTTAATTTTAATGTGAATGAATTAATTTATTCGCCTCGATAATTCTATCTTTTAAAAAACAGAATCATAGTCGCAACGTGCCTATATGTCAATTTAGTTTTTTAGTGCGTTTGTCGCGTAGCAATTTAGGTGTACATGTTTCTTGACAATGTCAGAGTCAGAATTCTAATTTGTTGGGTATCCACCCCATAAGTGGATTATATTTTTTGATTGGCTAATCAATGACTTTGCATATAGTTTATTAGGTGATCCACCCCATAAGTGGTTCATATATTTATTTTTCCATTTCAGGTTCCTAGTTTTGAATTATATTGAAATATTATCGAGCATCCACCTCGTTACAGTTGGAATATTATCGAGTTATCGACCTCGTTACAGTTGGAATATTATCAAGCTATCCACTTCGTTGGACTATTATCGAGCTATCCACCTCGTTACTGTATCAAGTTATCCACCTCGTTATAGTTGGACTATTATCGAGCTATCCACCTCGTTACAGTATCAAGTTATCCACCTCGTTATAGTTGGAATATTATCGATCTATCCACCTCGTTACAGTTAGAATATTATCGAGTCATCCACCTCATTACTTTGATTATTATCGAGCTATCCACCTCATTACAGTTGGAATATTATCTAGCTATCCACCTTGTTACAGTTGGAATATTATCGAGCCATCCACCTCATTACTGTTGGACTATTATCGATCTATCCACATCGTTACAGATGGAATATTATCAAGCCATCCACCTCGTTACAGATGGAGTATTATCAAGCATCCACCTCATTATAGTTGGACTATTATCGAGCCATAATCATCGAGTCATCCACCTCATTACACTTGGATAATTATTGAGCTGGCTAGCTCGTTGCAGAGATCACCAGAGTTTGCCATGCAGAAAACAAGCAATGACATCTCTAAATTCTCAGCAAATGATGAGTTGTAACGGACATACTGCGTTCGAAAGAGACATATACTGAACATACTTATGAGACATCTTTCACATCAAGAGTAAGTGAAAAGCATAGTAAGATATACTACGACTTTTCTAGTTACACTTTCTACTAACAAGTTGTTTCAATCTTTGTCGAGAGCATCCAAGAGGATGAATTCTCAAATTAAACCACAGGTGCGGACGACATCAACAAGAATGCAATACAACGTGGAGCTTTTCTTAGCAGCAAACTGGTACATAGTCCAAAGAGGATTGTCAAACTCTGAGGACGCGAGCAGAGGAGCGACTCCCACCACAATCAAACCACATCCCTATCAGAAGGCATGTGAGTTTTTCTTCCGTTTGTTAGTTTCAGTTTGCGTCCGGAAATTTTGATATGCCGGAAGCGAATATGAGTGAAAATACACCAAGAGTTTTAAAAATTATGTCCGTGTAAGTTCTTAATTATGGGTGTGAAGCGCGCCACATTCATGGCTAAGATGTTGCAAGCCTCTTTTCTTACTCGACTTCATTTGTCACTCATCTAAACAAAGGTTATCTAGCATAATAGATTTCCTTTCCAACCAATTGAATCGAACTACAAACAATCTGATTTGTAAGTGTCAAGGATATGTAAGCAGGCTGAATGTTGAAAACTCGGTTGTATTCCAACATTCGCTCTTAAATATTATTCTTGAGCATCACGGTACCTTCATAATTCGGTGTCGGGGTGGTTTTCAGTTCTTTCAAAATCATGCGTTAAATCAAGCGTACCGAACTACAAATGACCTGAATTCTTATATAGCCTGAGATATGTAGGAAACCTGTTTCAAGGGTTCATCCATAAGTCCGTATCAAATCCTTAAAAGTAAAGATAAAGGTGTGGTTGGTCAAAATTGGGTTGGTCAATTTCATTTTCCTCGAATTTCTTGCATCAATCCAAGTAAAGTGAGGGACAGTTGTTGGCACCAAATTTCGACCCTCCTCGGTATAAATTAGTTCTCGAGCTTCTTAAATTTTCCAAACATTTAAAATAATTAGTTTTATAAATTTTACAAAAAATATAAATTTTGCGTTATTTTGAATACTTCTGTCATTTTCTTATAATTTTTAGATAATATATATATTTTACATAATTATGTATATAATTAGTATATTTTATGATTATTCAAAAAACCATCTCAAAATATATTTTTTTAGTAAGTATTCTATTAAACTAGTTAAGTTTAAATTATGGTTAAATTTTGAATCACTATCTTACAATTAAAATAATTATTTTATTTTTTTTCTAAAATTAGGAAGCTCGTTGATTAATTAATACTAATTCATTTTATTTAAAGTTTAGCCGAATTTGTTATTTTAACTCAATGTGACTATTTATTAAATTTAATCCTTCTTTAACTTCCAACTTAACTCAATTTCGGGCCTATTCTCCAATAGTGAGCCCACTTTCCTTAAAATTCAGCCCATTTTATTCAAATTTTCAGCAGCCCATTCCCTTCCCCATCCCAAGTAAGCCGCCCCAGCTCAAACACTTTTTACCCAATTGTCCAGCCTCCACCCTTTTGACCCGACCCATCTTTTATTTCACCCAGCCCTTGGAAAACTGACAAACAGGTCGAAAAGCAGCATTTGCTCGCTGAAAGTTAATTTTAAGGCCCTCAAAATTTAAAGAACAGGTCGATATGCTGGATGTGTACACTGATATACACTCGGAATCTACATTATACAGGTCAAAAAATTTCTATTGCAGAGTAAAAGCGCAGGAAATAAAATCTTCATGAATTGCATGCTCAAGGGTTGAAAAATCATCTGTATACATGATGTATACGTCAAATATACACTTGGTGTATATCATGAAAAATAAGGGAAAAGAGGAGCCAAAAGCCCAAAGATTCCTATAGGTCTAGCAAACTTGGTCCCAAGTTCATTTTGTGGGCGTTTTAGTATAAGACAGGTGGGCTGAAAGCCCAATTTCGTGGAATTTGGGCAAATTGGCCCAAGTCAAATACTACTCTCTCTTTCCTCATTACTTATTTATTGTTATTGACTAACATTTTGATTCCAATTTAATTAATTCTCAAAATGATAGTAGTTTCTCTTTATTTTTACATATTTAATAATAGGGATAAGTGTGGAGAATGACAAACTAATGAAGGTAATTCTATACAATAACTTTCCTTTCAGTTATTCCCTTTAAAGGGCAAAGTATCTCTTAATTTGCTATAGTAGGGCCCATCGAATTGTATCAAAAAATTTCCCCAAAAACAAAACCCTTTTTTTTCTCTTTCCCCTTTATATTATACAATCTCTTCTTTTTTTCTTCAATTTCTCCTTAATTACCTCCACAAATTCAATTTCAAATTTCCAACTTCTCTAGCAAGTCTTTGCGGTTTACTAAAGTATTTCAAAAACTTTAGGTACTGCCCAAAAACTCATCTCACTTTATCAATTGTTGTTTATTTTTTTTTAATTTCTTCAAACTAATTTTTCACTTCACTTCATAATCCCTTCAGATTTTTGGTTCAAACAATGGATGTCCAATCTCCTTAGAAGAGATTCACATGACGTATACCATTGCATGTTGAAAATAATGTTGAATAGGTCTAACTCAAAAATTTGGGGAGATTTCAGGTTCAATGTATAAATCGAACAACATGCAAAAAATCAAATCCAAATTGAGGAATGACCCAACTAGATATGTGGATGAAGGTGTGAAAGATCATGCCAATGTTGTTGATGGGTCAAGTAAGAAAATGAAAGTTAAAAATGAAGCTGTTGGTTCTGGGTTATTCGAACATCATAAGGTATCTGTATAATCATTGTCTATATGTTTCAATTTTATATTATATTTATATTTTTGTGTTGATTCATGTATTATACTGTCTGTTTATACAATTGTGGTTGTATAAATATATAAATGTATAATCTATCTTAGTATCTCTTTTGTGTTTGTGTTGATTCATGTTTTATGTAATTGTGGTTTTATAAATATATGATCTATCTTAGTATCTGTTTTTGTGTTTGTGTTGTCTGCTTATACAGTTGTGGTTGTACAAATGTATAATCTATCTTAGGTATATGTATATAACTAAATAGATATATGTATAGAACTGGTAAATTCGTATAAACATATAACAATTTCATACACTTATACAACAGTTTCATACTTTACATACACAAAGTAAAGTTTTATACAAATATACAATTCACGAAAAAACACGAAATAGGTATATGTATATAACTGACGAATTCGTATAAACATACAACAACATACACTTATACAATTCACCAAAAACACTAAATAGGTATATATATATATATAACTGACAGATTCGTATAAACATTCAACAGTTTCATATACTTATACAATTCGTATAAACTGACAGTTTAAATAGCTTGACCGATTTTTTGAACAGACTAAAATGGAACTCTTTCGGTTGAAGGAGACGAAGAAGGAACCAAATTATATTGAAACAGAATCACGTGATTGCAGGTATTTTTTTTCTTTTTCATCCAACGGAAATTATAAAGCTTTTTAACTTTAATAATTAAAATGTATAAATTATAAAAAAAGCACATCCGTAGCAAACTACAATTTTGCTACGGAGTGGAATTTTGAAAACTTTGCCAGCGCACAAAATTCTTAATTTTATATTTGCTATACATAAAATTTGCCCTTAATAATATATAGATACTTATACATATAAATTTTGCTTAGTCTTTATTTTATTTATTAGTTCTGTCAAATGTTTAAATTATTTTCTTTAGAATAACTCTTCAGTTTAACTTCCACTTTAAGATAATTAATTTTAGGAAAATCTAATAATAAATGAATAAGTAAAAAATTTTAATTTATTTAAATTAGTTAAAAAAAAATTAAAAAGTTATTTTAAGAGTCAAAGTCATTTTTAGTCAAATTATCGATCAACCGCGAGTCAGCGGACATTCCGAGGACCTAACACCTTCTCGATGTAATTTGAACTTCGAACCCTTTTCAACTGATTTTTATCTATTTCAAATCTTTTGAAAATAAGTTTAAGTTCTTTTTATTCTACTAAAAAATCAAGTGGCGACTCTGTTGAATTGAAAATTTGATTTCACTTGAATCATAAGATTAATTGATTTTTCGATACTCAGTCATTTTTACTTTTACAATACATTTTTTTGTAAAACAGTCAAAGATGCAAATTTGTTGGTGTTAAGGAAGAAAATTATGAGGAGACAATAAAACATGATGTTTGGAAGAAAGTCTTGACAGAAAAAATCGGAAGATTGAGAATTATAATACTTGGGAGTGTGTGAGTATACCCAAAGAAAGAGAAGTTGTAATTCTAAAGTGGATTTGCAAAATCAAACTCAATCAAAAAGGAGATATTAAAAAACGTAAGATGTAAAATTCAGTTGCAATTGTTGTGAGACAGGAAAACAACTTGCTGACATCTTCACTACAACACTTCAAAAAGAAAGTTTTGTCATCTTCGAAAAGGCATTCTCTAAAGATAGTTTTCTCCTTCTATATTTCCTACAATCTTTAGGAATACCAGTGACCATTCAAATTTTATGTGTAGGAGTTGAAATTGATGACTAACAATATGCTAATTATAGTCATTATACCAATATAAGCATTAAAAGTTTGTCCCCCTGGGCATAAAAGACTACGAACACAAAAGGAATTGCCATTCAAAGTTTATGAAATTTGATCACTTTTCCCCTCAACGCCACATTACAATATCATTAAGACATTAGCAATAATTGACCATGAAAAAACCTTCCCCCTAGAACAAGAACCAAGTTCTTGTAAATGTGCCTACAAAAGAGCACGAACCTTCAACCTAAAACCTTACTCAATCAAGGAAGGAAAAAACTCATTTTATTTATTCAAATATGACGTTACAATTACAACTCAATAACGATAACCTCACCACAAAGACAACTCTCAATTAACTATAATCGACTAACTCTACTCTCCAAGAGGTCAAACCCACCTCTTGTTACAAACCTCTCCAAACTTAACTCTACAAGAAGCCAAACCCATTTCTTGTACAACAAAACTAAAACACTGACTCTAACTACGAATCAAAGCAATTTTTTACTCGAAAACTTCTTACTCTAGAACTTCTCGAAATCTGTAATTATTTGCTTTTGAACTTGCAGGCTTTTACATATTGATTTGCTTTCACTTTTTTTTATTCTGGATCGATGTAAAAATCTTGAATATCTCTTTTGCGTTTGATCTCTTTTTATAGAGTTGTGAGAACTTAAGTCCTTATCGTACAAGGAGAAGAATTATAAGTATAGTACAAAAAGGAATACAACTTGTACAAACTTTTTTATACATAACTTTTCTTTTTTAATTAACCTTGACATGTACGCAAGCTTCAAGTTTCCTTGTTTGTTTCGACTTCTAGATACGACATACTTATGCCTTTTTCTGTACATATTTATTTCGACGCGCTTTTGCTGCAATTACGTGTATATGCATGTTACTGTATTGTAGCTTCTGGATCGAATATGTTGATTAGTGTATTGTTGCTTCTGCATTGGTGTACAATATGTCTATCATCAAAACTTGCTAATTGTTATCCTAAGTCGCCATCATATTCCCCGTTTTTGATGATGACAAACCTATGCAATATGTTGTATATTAATACCAGCGTGCAATCATAATCATACAAACCTATGCAATATGTTGATTACTAATACCACCGTGCAATCATAATCATTTCCTATTTTGACATATCAAAAATAAACAAACACCCAAGTATGTGCCACAGACAAATGACAATCATAGGTAATAGACAAAATCCAAAATAGAAAATCAAAGATATCAACATCTTCAAGCTCATACTGAGCCACGCAAAATATACAGTTCAAGCAAAACAAAAATAACAGGACATAGTCAATATCCAAAAAAAACATAAGAACCAAAAATACAGGAGGCACGATTAAGACGAAGACTGCCGAGGTTTTGAAGGATTGGTTGAAGCAGAGGCAAGCATATCAAGAACCCTATCCACTCATGCATTGTTGGAAATCTGTTGTTGCACTAATTTATCCTTTAGACGACCAACCTACACTTGAGAAGTGCGAAGCTCATAGCGTAGATTTTGATTCTCAATTTCTAGAGTAGCACACTTATCTGTTGCAATTTTGAGCTCTCTAAGCAGCTGAGTAACAGGACCAGATGGACGTTGAGAGACATTGGAGACCATATCTAGTTCAGTAGAAAAGCCACAATCAGCAAGAATTGATTGAGTAAACATGTATGGCCAAGTTAAACTTCGTCCTTCTCCCAGAGGCACCTCAAATGCAGTAAACACTTTAGTAAGAAGATTACCAAATGTCAACTGATGTGAACCAAATTGAGGATTAATGATTTGAGCTAAGTGTTTAATAATAAGTGTTGGCCAATCGATGTGTTCTTTGAACTCAAGAGCATTCATAAGTCCCATGTCGCGTAAAGAAGCAATGTGACACTTATGACCCCTAGATAACACTCTTTTATGCACTATTTCAAATAAAAGCTTGTGAACTGGTCCCATGACCCTTTTTAACATTGTGAGCCCTCAATATAACCCGTCCTTGGGAAAACTTGGCTGGAAGAACACAATGTTCATCAGAAATCCAATGATAATCATTAATACCCACAGATGGCATTTGAAAAATCTCACCAAGCCTAGTAGGATAAAAAAATATCTCCACCCCTTTCACAGTAATGTTACCACATACCCATTCAACAACCTTAAATTTATGTAAATTCTACAACCTTGTGTTCATAGATCATTTATTATTAAGGAGTAACTCTTCCTACCACTAAAATCGTAGTAATTGACACACACGTTTGACTATATTTTTTGAAAGAATGTCAGGGTGAAAGGTTCTGCCCCTAAGCACAAATTTAGTCTTAAAGTACTTTTCCTTCCCAATTTTTAGGAATTTCTCCATGTTTCTTTTGACTGATTTTGACTTAGACTGGGGTTTTACAGGGTTCAGATTTAGAGCGATCATCAGACAGACGAATGAACATGAGACTTACCCAGACGACGACGATGTTTCACACTGAATGTTGCACCATCCATCATCTTTGCCATACTAGCACTTCTATGACGGGCTTGCAAGGAGTTTTTTATTTGATGGAAATGTGTTTGCGAGATCGTTTTGGATTCTGGGGACAGAAGACATTAAGAGGAACATCATTAATGTCCTGTTCAGTTGGGTGTATGTGTGGTTATAGAGAAGAAGTAGATGTGATTGGGGAAATGGGTTTCTGAGATGGTAGTGGAGGAGATTTAGATATAATTGGTGAGATCGGTTTCTGAGATGATGGTGGAGGTGAGAGGGGATGTTGAAAATTTAGGTTTAATGAAAGAAGGGGTGACGGAGAGGGGGTGAAAGGTTCAGCGACGGCGTACGGTGACGGGCCGCAAAGATAAACGGAGGGTGTATCTTGAGGGGTCAAAGTGAGGGATGTGTCTGTGGAGGTATTTCCTTCCATCTAAGACGATACATTAGTGAATTTCTGGGGTTTCTTGGAAGATGGAGTGAGAATAGAGTGTTCTTTTGTGAAGGATTGGGGTTTTCAGGCGGTTAGTAATTATGGTGTTCTGACACTTGAGAGTAATTTTGAAGTGACGGTTAAAGTTCTCTATAGAGAGATGACATACGAGAAAGGTGAGGAGAGAGGTAGTTCTTTTAAGTGATGTTTTGCCGCGCTAGTGAATGGTATTTAAGAGAAATCGTATGGACCAGGTTCTTATGTAAATTTAGTTAATAGACAAAGTCAACTATGTAATGTATTTGCATGAAAAGCATATCATGTGGGAGAAAATGTATAACTGATATCCTGATGGTCTTAGTAAGTCAGTGCTCCTGTGTCATATCTCGTTGGACAAATCAGTCTTGAAACATGTGTCATAGAGAGAGTTGATTTTTCTGGAATGGTTCTCTTTCTAATGCTTTAGTGAAAATATCAGCAACTTGGTCCTCAGTTTTGCAGAATGTCATCATTATGAACCCCTTTTCAACATTATCCTGAAGAAAGTAATGTCTGATATCTATGTGTTTGGTATGCTTATGTTGAACCGGGTTCTTAGCCATATTCATAGCACTAGTATTGTCACATCGGATGGGGATACAACCAGTTTTATACCAAAATCCTCAAGTTGCTGCTTTATCCAATGAAGTTGGGCACAACAAGAAGCAACTGCCACGTATTTTGCCTCAGCGGTGGATAAGGCGATTAAATTTTGCTTTCTAGTTGCCCAGGATATAAAGCAAGGTCCTAAGAAGTGTGCCATTCCCGAGGTGATTTTTCTATCTACCATATGACCTGCGTAATCTGCATCAGCGAACCCTACTAGATTAAATGAGTCTCTAGTTGGATACCAGAGGACCAGTTTCATTGTTCCTTTCAGATATCCCAGAATTCTTTTGACAGCCTTTAGGTGAGATTCTTTAAGACAAGACTGAAAATGTGCAAAGAAGCCAACGCTGAATACAATATCAGGTCTGCTAGGAGTGAGATATAGGAGTGATCCAGTCATCCCTCTGTATCTTGTGTCATTTGCTGGAGAACCTGGTTCATCTTTATCAAACTTTGTTGTTGTGCCAATGAGTGTGTCATTTGTTTTGGATTCATTCATATCGTATTTCTTCAGTAGTTCTTTCATGTATTTCTGTTGATGAATTGATGTACTTGCTGGGGTCTGTTTAATTTGGAGTCCTAAGAAGAAGTTTAGTTCTCCCATCATAGTCATCTCAAATTCGATACTCATTAGTTGGGCAAAATCCACCCCAAGTGCATCATTAGTTCCTCCAAATATAATATCATCTACATAAACCTGAACTATGTATAAATCTCACCTTGTTTTCGAAGAAACAATGCATTATCAATTTTCCCTCTAGAGTACCCATGTGTGAGAACAAAGTGGACAATCGATCATACCATGCTCTTGGTTCTTGCTTCAGCCCGTAAAGTGATTTATCTAATTTGTATACATACTCAGGGTACTCCAGGAGGTTGTTTCACATATACCTCTTCTTGTAGGTAACCATTTAGAAAAGCACTTTTGACGTCCATATGATAGAGTTTGAATTCCATATGAGCGGCATATGCTATCAATATTCTAATTCCTTTTATTCTTGCCACGAGTGCGTAGGTTTTTTATCATAGTCTATCCCCTCTTCTAGGTTATATCCCTGTACAACTAGCCTGACTTTGTTGTGTATGATTTGTCCTTATTCATCAAGCTTATTAGTAAAGACCCACCTTGTTCCTATCACTGTTCTATTTTGGGGTTTAGGGACCAGGTTCCATACTCTGCTTCGTTCAAGCTGATTTAGTTCCTCTTGCATAGCACTAATCCAGTCAGGATCTGATAATGCCTCTTTTAAATTTTTTGGCTCAATCAGGGATACATAGGAAGAAAAGGCACACATATTGCGTAATTTGGATCTTGCAGAAATACCTTAATTTAGAGGAGTAAGAAAATTTTGTCAAGGATATGAACTTTGGTGCTTCCGACTGTGAGATTGCATGTTGGCAAATTCTTCAAACGCAGGAGGACCTATTTTTGTAGTATACTGATCTTCTGTTTCAGGTGTTTTATGAAGGGATATGGATTCTTCCTCCCATATTTTTGGTTCTGACGACTTTGAACTAATGACTTCATTCTGTTCATCTTTGAATTACCTTTGATTTCACTATTACCTTCATAAAAAATAACATGAACACTTTCCTCTACACGATTTGTCCTTTTGTTAAGTACCTTGAATGTTTTGCTTTGTGAAGAGTAACCAAGAAAAATTCCTTCATCACTCTTGGCATCAATAGGTTATCCTTGCCACTGTTTTGTACAAAGCATACACATCCAAAGGCCCTAAGATGTGCTAAATTTGGTTTTCTGCCCTTTAATATTCATATGATATTTTGTTTAATACTGATCTAATCATGCATCTATTTATGTGATAGCACCCTGTGTTTACTGCTTCAGCCCAATAAGTTTTGGAAGTTTACTTGAGATCAATATTGTTCTTGCGATATCTTCCAGTGTTCTATTTTTTCGTTCAACTACACCATTTTGTTATGGTGTTCTAGGTGCTGAAAAATTATGCTTGACTCCGTTTGAGACGCATAATTGCAAAAATTGTGAATTTTCAAACTCTAGTCCATGATCAGATCGGATGCTAACTATTTCCTTGTTGAATTTCTTCTCGACCACCTTTGCAAAGGTTTCAAACATGGTGAACGTTTCATCCTTTGTTGCAAGAAACAGTGTCTATGTGAATCTTGAATAATCATCGACTATTACAAACACATATCTTTTACCACCTCTTCTTTGTACGCACATTGATCCACATAAATCCATGTGAAGTAACTCTAGTGGCCTGGTAGTACTGACTGTCAGCTTCGGTTTGAAGGATGACCTTACTTGTTTTCCTTGAATACAGGCTCCACATACTTTATCATTGCTAAAATTTTTTGTTGGTAGTCCCCTAACCAGGTCCTTAGATATGAGTTTGTTTATTGTTAACATGCTTATATCTCCCATTCTATTGTGCCAGATAATTGAGATCGGAGACTGCATTCAAACACTTGAGAGTATTTTCCTTAGACTCCACAAGATTTCTTTTATACACATTCTTATGTCTCTTATCCAGTAGAAATAGTTTCCCTGACTCTGTGTTTGTCACCCTAAGAGTGCATATTTTCCTTCATCACATATCTGAGACACACTAAGTAAGTTGTGTTGCAGACCATTCACATAGTATACGTTGTCAATTACATGGGTATGCATAGACCCAACCGGTCCAATTCCTGAATTTCACCACTTTTTCCATTACCAAAAGCCACGTTTCCTCCTTCAAAGTTTCTGAGTGAGAGGAAGTTGCTTTTATCTCAAGTCATGTGTCTGGAGCATGCACTATCCAAGTACCATTGCTTTTGCGTCCTTCCCACTGATCCCTGCAGTCAATTTCAAAGGTTAGTATTTGGGTACCTAAATCCACTTTGATCTTTGCTTTTCAAAAAACGGATGAATAAGATTCTTCCTAGCCTAGCTGGGGAGTGGTTTGGCTGTTGGGATTTGTTCAGTGACTTTCTCAGAATGAGGTTTTCTTAGAGAGTTAGATTATCTTTATGAGCAGCCAATTGTTTGTGACAATTATAACTCTTATGCCCTACCAGTCCACATTGCATACATAGACAATCAATGTTGGGATTTTTTACTTGAAAATTATTTTTATCAAAACCTATTCCATGTTATCAAAAGTTCAACTCTTGTGAATATTATCGAGTAGTATGGAGGATCTGGTCCATCTCATTCCATTCTCAGCTTCAGCCTTAGTGATGTGAAGTTCTTGTTAGCTCTTCATTTATCTTAGTCACTAATCTAGGTTATTGCTAATTCGGTGATTTTAGTCAGCAGGTGATGGTTTTGTTTTTCTAGCCTATCAATTTCTTCTCTTAGTGATGTATAGTGTTCATTTATCAGTTCTCTTTTTCAGTCTGTTGATTTATATACATCGATAAGTGTGTGAAGTAAAGATTCTATCTCCCTTTTTGAGTAAGAATTTAGATTGTCTTGTATGTGATGAAGACTAACCTTTTCATACATGTCTTCTTCTTCTTTTGAATCTGATCCTGCCATAAGGGCTAGGATGGTTTCTTGAGATCTGTAGGTGTCCTTTTATTTTTTTTATCTTCATGGACACTAAGGCAAGAAAGTCATTTTCATCAGATTGTTCTAATGCAAGAAGTGATTTATTTTCTATCTCACCATCATCAGATTCTTCGTCGGATGAGTTTCCCATTGTTGCGAAGGCTTTCTTCATTGAAAGATTTGCCTCTTGAGTCATCATTCTTCTGTTTGAAGGAATGAACTTATCTTTCTTGATATTCCTTGCCTTCTCTGAAGTTGTTCGGATCTGCTCTAAAGCCCAGAGTGGATAAAAATTGATAAAGTGATCTGGGCTTCCACACTTATGACAGACTTGATCTTTAGTGTTTTCATTGGTTTTCCAAGGACTTTTCTTTTGGAGTGTATGTCCTCTTTTTAGCATTCTAGTGAACCTTTTGGTCATAAGTGCAATATTTCATCCTCGAAGTCTTCTGGTACTGTAGCCTTTAGATTCAGGTTCTTTTCCTTTATCTTTCCTCCGATTTCCTTTTCTTGATTTTTCTTGAGTTCGTACGTAATGAGATTTCCAATTTGTTCATCCATGGCCAGTGCATCTAACGCACGAGCTTCAGTGATAGATTCAACTTGGATTTCCCATGACTCAGGAACGACACTTGAGAGTTTCCTTACTGCCTTTTCGTTGGAAACTATCTCTCCCAAGGAATACATCTCATTAATGATTGAAGTGAACCTGGTGTGCATGTCTTGTATAATTTCGCCGTCTGCCATTCTAAGCAATTCATATTGTCTATTTAAGTTATCGATTTTGGACTTCTTAACTTGTGTTTTCCCTTCATGAGTTGTTTGTAATGTGTCCCATATAGCTTTAGCATCTTGACATGATGCAATTCGATTGTATTCATCTGGTCCTATACAACTAGGATTTTCTTGGCTTTGGCATTGTTCTGGATTGCGAGTTTGTCTGCAGCATCCCATTCCTTCCTCTCCTTAGAGATTTTGGTGATTCAATAAGTGAAATTTTTCATAGGTATAGTCGGTCCATACAGGATGACTCCCCATAGGTAAGGGTTTTCACCGATAAGATGATCTATCATGCGATTTTTCCACCATCCATAGTATTTTCCATTAAACAGTGGTGGTCGTGTCTGTGTTGCTTCCTCTGTGGGGGTAGGTGGTGCTGCCATTGAGTCTTTTCAAGATGTAAATCGTTTAACGAAAAGACCTGCTCTGGTACCAATTGAAAAAACCTAACCCCTGGAACAAGAACCACGTTCTTATAAATTTGCCTACAACAGAGCACGAACCTTCAAGCTAAAACCTTCCTCAAACAAGGAAGGAAAAACCTCGTTTTATTTATTCAAATATGACGTTTAGATTACAACTCAATAACCGATAACCTCACCACAACAACTATCGATTAACTATAATCGACTAACTCTACTCTCCAAGAGGCCAAACCCACTTCTTGTTACAAAACTCTCCAAACTTAACTCTACAAGAATCCAAACCTACTTCTTGTACAACAAAACTAAAACAATGACTCTAACTATGAATCAAAGCAATTTCTTACTCGAAAACTTCTAACTCTAGAACTTCTCGAAATCTGTAATTATTTGCTTTCGAACTCGCATGCTTTTACGTATTGATTTTCTTTCGCTTTCTTGATTCTGGATCAATGTAAAAGTCTTGAATATCTCTTTTGCGTTTGATCTCTTTTAAAGACTTGTGAGAACTTAAGTCCTTATTGTACAAGGAGAAGTATTATAAGTATAGTACAAAAAGGAATACTTGTACAAACTTTTTTATACATAACTTTCCTTTTAAATTAACCTTGATATGTACGCAAGCTTCAAATTTCCTTGTTTGTTTCGACTTCTAGATGCGACACACTTATGCCTTTTTCTGTACGTGTTTGTTTCGATGCGCTTTTGTTGCAATTACGTGTATATGCATGTTACTGTATGTATGTGTATATATATATATATATATATATATATATATTATATAATATATATATATATTATGCTTGAACATTTTTATCTGTATACTTATAAGTATTGTGTTTTAAGTTTTTCTTATAATTTATATTAGAAAGTATATTTAAGGGATTTAATATCCTTACTTTAGTTATGTTATTAATTATTGACATAACCAAATAACCAAATCGAAAAAGTCAAACCGAATAGAGGAAAATCAAACCAATCAAATTTGTTTTGAATAGGATAGGATTACACTTTTACAAAAGCCAAAAATAAAAAATTCAAACCAAATAATGCAAATGCACACCTCTAGTATTATGTATGAGTAAAGTAAAATTGTAGTAGTAGACTATTTTCTCTTTTAACTCAGAATAGTCAAGAATATTTGAGCCACATTTTACACGCATATAAATTTGAAAGAAGACAAAGACAATAAATATCAATCTAACTCAGAGAAATTTTTTCAAGATATCGTACTAAAAGCTGGCATTTGACAAAGTTATTATCATTTTCATCAAATCAATAATTCAGAAAATATTCAATTCAGAATTAACTCATAATGATATAATTTCAGTTTTTCATAATTTGTATATCTATTATTATATATGTTTTTTTTGTAAAATCACTAGTCACTTTTTTAAAAAAAAAAAACAAAATTATTTACAAGGGCAAAATAGAAATACAATAAATAATATTTTCCTAAAATTGATTTTATCTACATGTAACCATATTTAATAGTAAAAGATAATTGGGCTAAAATAATGCTATTTTATCTTTAAAAATAGTCTGAGATTTGCCTAACGACTATTTTTTTTCTCTATAATTTTTAAAATATATTATAAGAAGGAACCATCTACTGCTTTGCCTAATTTAGTGCCTCTTCATTTAATAGCATGTGTATTTATTGCGTGTCTCAAATCTTAATAAGTCCACAAAAGATAAAAGTTATTCAAATAAGTCACTGTTCTAGTAGAATAAAATAAGTTTAGTGAAAGAAAAATTTTTATTTTATGCGATATTTTAAAAATTTTCTGTTAATCTCATAATCTCATGAAAATTAACATCCCACACACCACATTTAAGAGGATAAATATCAAGTTATTAGTCATACT
>JAKWIY010003061.1:50762008-50904647 GCA_027704805.1 Solanum corneliomulleri
AAAGTATATTTAAGGGATTTAATATTATTACCTCTGGTTATGTTATTAATTATTGACATAACCAATAATCAAATCGAAAAGTCAAACCGAATAGAGGAAAATCAAACCAAACAAATTTATTTTGAATAGGATTGGGTTACACTTTTACAAAACCAAAAAATAAAAAATTTAAACCAAATAATGCAATTGCACACCTCTAGTATTATGTATGAGTGAAGTAAAATTGTAGTAGTAAACTATTTTCTCTTTTAACTCAGAATAGTCGAGAAAATTTGAGCCACATTTTACACGCATATAAATTTGAAAGAAGACAGACAATAAATATCAATCTAACTCGGTTTAATTTTTTCAAGATATCGTACTAAAAGCTGGCATTTGACAAAGTTATTATCATTTTCATCAGATCAATAATTCAGAAAATATTCAATTCAGAATTAACTCATAATGATATAATTTCAGTTTTTCACAATTTGCATTTCTATTATTATATATGTTTTTTGTAAAATCACCTAGTCACTTTTTAAAAAAACAAAATTATTTACAAGGGCAAAATAGAAATACAATAAATAATATTTTCCCAAAATTTACTTTATCTACATGTAACTACATTTAATAGTAAAAGATAATTGGGCTAAAATAATGCTATTTTATCTTTAAAAATTGTCTGAGATTTGCCTAATGACTATTTTTTTTTCTCTATAATTTTTTAAAATATATTATGAGAAGGAACCATCTACTGCTTTGCCTAATTTGGCGCCTCTTCATTTAATAGCATGTACATATATTGCGTGTTTCAAATCTAAATAAGTCACAAAAAGATAAAAGTTATTTAAATAAGTCACTGTTTTAGTAAGTAATTAAAATTAGTTTAGTGAAAGAAAAAAATTTATTTTATGCAATATTTCAAACATTTTCTGTTAATCTCATAATGTAATGAAAAATTAACATCCCACACACATTTAAGAGAATAAATATCAAGTTATTAGTCATACTCTTTAAAAATAAACTACTTATAGCATATTATTATCATCTTATAGCACATCCATTAATAATATATTTTTAAAAAAATATTTAAAAATAAACTATTTATAACCATATAATTATCAAGTTATAGCATATTAACTAATAATATATTAATAAAAAAATTATTTTATTATTTAACTAATAATTATTATGATTAAATAATCAATTTCATTTATTCACTTACCTTTTATCAACAAAACCTTTAAAATTATTACGCATTGATCAATTACCTTTTAAAGTTTTTAATATGAAAAATAAATTATCATATATTAATCAATTACCTTTTAATGTTTTTAATATAAATAATAAAATATTATTTATTAGATATTAATTAAACTTCATATTATATAGTTACCTTTCAAAAAACAAAATCTAAAAATTAGGGATTTGATTTTAATTAATTTCATATTATATGGTTACCCAATAACTACCCACCCGCATATCAATCAATACTCTTTTATCTTCCCCCAATACACTCAACCTCTCTCCTATTTACATGCTTTTCTTTCTACCATATTAATTTTGCACGCCTTTTTCACGTTTCTCTCTCTATTAATCAATTAAAGGCAGCACATGTTTCTCTCTCTATTAATTAATTAATTAAAGATAGAAACCATTTCAAGCTTTAAACTTATTTCCCAAAATCAGATTAAGCTTTAAATTCTTATTCAACTACATCGCTATCAATTTTCCATAAAATTAGGTTTTTTATTTTTCGACCATCAAATTCGTAATATTGCATGATTTTCCGAAAAAATCGTGTTGTATAGATCATCAAACAGTTTTATTTCTTAAAGTTTTTATTTTTTCTTTGATTCTTTTGTCAAATTATTTATTTTTTATATGTTATTGCTTGATTTTAGGAGAAATTTACGTTGTATAGATAATGCAGGTTTCTTCAAGTTTTATATTTGTTTATGTCAAATTCTTTAATATTTATTTGTCTATAAATTTTTAGGATCTGGGTTGTTGAATACAATGTTAATAAAGAACAAGACGAAGTGAGTGAAGAATCACATAGTTCATCAATTTCTTCTTCTTCTTCTTCTTCTTCTTCTTCTTCTTCTTCTTCTTCTTCTTCTTCTTCTCTTCTTGGTGTGTGAAACCAAGAGATGATTTTGACTTGTCACAAAAATCCAGCAGTAGAGATCTTGTAATGCTCATGTGTGAATGTTGTATTAAATATATTTAACTATATATATATCATAATATATTAACTGTTGTATTTAATGATACTATGCTTAAATGAATATTTGCACTTTATTAAATGTGTATAATTTTTGTATAAATTTCGATTGCAATATGCAAAAATATATAAACATTGTATGAAAAATGTATAAATATTGTATAAATTATGAATGTCATATTGAACTTTGATATATGTAACAGAAGCAAATGGTATATATATGAACATTGTATGAATACTATATGAACATTTTATGAATGACAGTAAGGTTCAACGTATATATATAATGTATAAACATTGTATGAACATTGTACGAATACTATATGAACATTTTATGAATGACAGTATAGTTCATTGTATATTTATAATGTATAAACATTGTATGAATTATGAATTTCATATTGAACTTTGACATATGTAACAGAAACAAATGATATATATGACATTTTTTTTTACGAAACCAAACTTTATAAGTCAATGATAACAACTGCACTCAATAAAACAAAACTTGTTTCTAACATTCAAAACAACACAATAACAAATGTAACATTACGAAATCATTGTTTTTGCATAGGATATTTTGAACATGTCTTTCTATTGTGTCCAACTTGACGACATCTACTGCAAGTCATTTTTGTCCTTTTGAATTTCACGTCAGCAAACCCTTTCCATCTTTCAAGTTTTGGTATACCCGCTGTACAAAATTAATACAAAACATACATTATAATTTCATTAGAAAAATATACTGTAATTTTGAGAAAAAAATGGACTTTCATACACAAATGATACACGTTTCGTATAATCTTCATACACTATTAAAAAAAATTCAAACTTCAACGTTACACAAATTTATAATAGTTCATATAATTCATACACACTTCATACACAGTTAATATATCATTCACTGTTCTATACAATACTCAAATTAAACAAACACAATACATTTTCAATACAAAATTAATATAAAAACATATATTATAATTTAATAGAAACATATATTGTACTTACTAAAAAAAAAAGAAGTCAAATATGCAGCTATGAAAATATTCTTGAATTTTTACAAAAAATGACTTATACGTTGAAAGCAATTTGAAAATAATCGTGAAATTTTGGAAAGAAGACTACTTGTAACGTTGATCCAAATATGTTTTAAAATGACAATCTGAAAGTATTTTGAAAATCCAAAAATATTTGTTATTATCTGGTTGAGTTTTTTAAGGAATTAATTCAAAAAAATAATATTATTTTAACTAACTAGAGATATTTAAGGCAATGATGATAATTTGAAAATGTTTAATATCCCTAAAAATGTGCTAATCATATATTTAACTTTAATTAAACTCCCTAAAAAGTACAACTATTCATATTAAAAAACGTGCTACCTACATTAAATGTAACAATTAATAAAGAAACAAAAGTAATGCTAATAATTTATCTACCTTTAATTTTAACTCAATAAAAAGTTTAACTCTTCAAATTCTCAGGTGTGCAACATTGAATAAATTTAGTAATTATGACTGACAAAGCTACTTAATTTATATTGTCATAAATTCTTAATCAACATCACATGAGTAAGCTAAAAAGTTGAAGAAGTTTTGTTGCCATCACCATATTATATGACAAAATCATTTAACAGTTAGTATGAACAAATTGTAAATATTATAGGATGCAAAATAGCTGGTGATCCTAATTAATAATCAATTCTGAATGAATCTATATATACTTTCAATATGGAGTGGGATATTAGATGTTAAAGACAATACACATTGTAGGCCTCAAAATTAGGCATCTCAGACACTGCACATGCAATTAATAGGAGTGGGTTATGGAACTCTTAGACAATGCAATTATAAGTGGTAGCTATGGGTGACAAATGAGCTAGTCGAGTTGAATATGAGTAGATCGACAAATGAGTTAAAAAAATGATAAAACACATAACTCGACTCATATTTTAAATGGGTAAAATCGAGTACTTTCAATGCCTATTGAACACTTTTATTGAGCCAATGAGCAGAATGGCCGGAGTAGGTAATCAGTCGGAGGCTAAGCCGGCGAAGATGCCGAAGGCTTTTCTGACGTCTTTAGCAATGGAGAGGTAAATATCTTAAACTAAAGAATTAATTAATGTGTCTAAGAGCATGTTTGACATTGCATTGAGGGGGGGGGGGGGGGCAACACTAATAGGAGTTTAGTCATACGATATCATATCACAATATAAACCGTGAGATGAAATCATTTTTTCCAAAAATCATGATTTGAGATTTTTTAAATACAAAAATTGACTCACACATTTATATTTTGTTAAATCGATTCCATATTTATATCTACTAACCATTTATTTGATATGTAAATAAAATTAATAATCACGTCATTACTTTTTGAAATTTCTTATTTTCACCAACATGAAATTTGTTATTGCTTTAAATAGGTGAATATAAATGATAAAGTAGGAATTTATTTGCCGAATATTAATAAAAATGGAGAGATTAATACTTTTTTATTTATTCCTAATAAAAAAACTTTTCTTTCGACTACATATGAAAATGTTTAAAGCAATTTAATATGGAAAAAAAGACAAAATTAAGAAAAGGTGATGTATATTTGATCATCACTACTTCCAATATGTTTGATTTTAGCACGAAATAATGCACTAAAAATGATTAATGACACACAAGTAGAACAAGGCATGAACCATATGATATTGACATACAAACGAAACTTGTCATAACTTTTACAGTGTTACATAATTATTTGAGAGAATGCAAAAGAGTAATTAAATATTTATGGTCTATGAGTATGAAATAGTTGCGAATGATACTGACCAACAAATGTAATTTGCTTGTCAAAAATACTTTTTAAATGAATTGACCAAAAACAACTTACTTTTTTTTTTCAAAAACACTTTTCTAAAAAGCTTTTTTTTTTAATAAAAAAAGTGTTTCTAAAAATAAATTATTTTTAACAGTAACGCTTAACATGCTCTATGTAAACGAGAATATTAAAAAAATTTCACGGTGAGATATAAATAATGTGAAATTTTAAAAGAACAATTAGACGTATTTGAAAATTTATATTGAGTTTGAAACATGTATCTAACTTTAAAAGATAAAGAATTGAACTTTTTGAGTAAATACATGCAATTTTTAACTTGAAAAGAAAATGAGTTTTTCAAATTTAAACTTTATCAAAAAATCAATATGATATATCTGATCATTCTATAAATGAATAGCTCTTATAATCTTAAATATATCATAAGAAAATGTATGTCTATAATTTATTTTGTTCGTCTCTCTTCTCTCTCCAAGTGATATTACCTACATGTATCAAAATCGGCTATTATCAGCTATGAGTACCTGACATCTCTCCTTTCTCTCTCACTCTCTTTGAAACCTTGTTTCTCTTCGTCGTCTAATGTTATGAGTTGTAATTAGCTATATTATAGTAGCTATATCAAAATTATAACCTGTTAATTTAGTTGCTTAAGACAAGAGTTCCCCATTGACTAATGAGAAGATAACTCTTTGTGAATTGTACATTATTTGACTTGTAAATAACTACGAAAAAGATTATTACTATAGTGGATCACATATACCATTTAGATTATAAAAATGCCTCACATATAACTTTTCATCTTACGGAAGTAAAAAAATTAATTTGAAGTTAATTTCTTAATATTTAGTTGTTTAAAATAATTTCATGCGGGAGTATATATAATTCTTCACACATGATCTGTTTGTCAGCATTATTTGAGTTTTTACTCATTTTTAGTACTTACTTAAATATGAGGAAAAACTTAAGAAAAACTTTCACTTTACAAAGTATTTTACAAGGTGTGGAAAATAGTTCCGTTATATATTGAAATATTACACGTCATGAGACTAACAGAAAACGTTTGGAATTTTGCATAACATGAAATCTTTTCTTCCACTAAGCCTATTTTAGTTACTTACTAGAATAGTGACTGATTTTGATCATTTATATCTTTTGTGGCTTATTTAGGTCTGTGCTCTATTTATTGCCTACTTTCTGAAATCATGGGCCCATTTAAATTTTTGATTATTACGTGGATGCTTCAGAGATATTACTAGGATTAAATTTTGGAAAAATTATTATTTCATTATATTTTTTAACTTCTTTTTTTTTAATTGAAAAAATTACAAAAGTTCATACTTTAGTCGTGTATATTATATTATGTGATGTATCAGTTGGATGTATCATTTTACGTGATATATCGATTGGATACATCACTTTACAATGTATCGGGACGTACACTATGTACTAGGATATTACTTTACGTGATGTATCAGTCAGGTACAACACTTTACAGATGTATCGAGACATACACGATGCATTGAGGCGTTGATCAATGTATCCAAAATTAAGACATAATGTATCAAGATGTATTCGAAATGGGGATGCGATTGTATCAGGATGTATCCACATTCCACCAAATTTAGGAGATTCTTCTTTTGAAAAAGAGTAAGGATAAGAAATAATAACTCTCAGCTCTATATGATTCGTTTAAAATATACTTAAATTTTAGCACTTAATTACATTAACTTACGTAACTACATAACTTAAGATAACATAATCTCTAAAAATTTATATCATTTGAATTAATTATTAATTGTGCATTAGTATTAGTGTTTTACTAGTGTTGTAAAATTATTTTACTGCGCACAGTTTGATTAGCATTAGGTTTGTTCAATTTATTCACGCGTTAGTTGTATTAGATGTTATTTGTTCCTGCATTTTAGGAGTTAATTTAGCCTGATTTTGTTTATTCCATCTGTATAAAACTCTACAAGAGTCTCATCAAAGGAATATACTTTCTTTTGCTTTATTTCTTTGTCTTTATATGGTATCAGAGCAAAAAATACTCTAACGAGTAATTTTTTTCTTCCTCGTCAATGGCTCCCTCCACACCAGTAGCGAATGTTGATGCTTCACCTATCGTAAAACACCTAATTCACTTTAACCCAACCTTTCAAACTTCCAATTAAACTGGAAGCCACAACTTCACAGTTTGGACAACCCAGATTGCCATGCTACTTCATGGACATGACCTCTATGGTCATCTTGACGGCACAACACAGTCTCCTCCAAAAACAATAGCCACTAACGCACGCAACTAAAACTGCCAATCCCGAGTACAAATATTGGTTTCGACAAGATAAGTTGATTCAAAATGCTCTTATTGCCTCAGTTGATGCCACAATCACATCCATTTTCGCAACTGTTGAAAACTCTAAAGCTGCCTAGGATCACCTTCACACTTCTTTTGCGAACAAGTCTCAAACTCGCATCTTTAGCCTCCGTCACATCTAAGTTGAGTCAACAAGGATAACAAATCTGTTATTGACTATTTGTATGAGATTCGATCTCTATTTGATGAACTCGCCACAGTCAGTTCATTTTTCAATAACGAAGAACTTGTGGTGAAAATATTGAGTGGCCTCGGTCCGTAGTTCCGTGAGATTTCAATAGCAATATGGGCACGCAATTCTCCCATTAGCTACGCTGAACAACTCGACAAACATCTCGATCACAAAGTTTTACTCAAATATGAGGACCTAAAAAGACCACCAATTAGGTGACAACAACAGTTGATCAATGCGTCACATATTCCCAATCAGCCTCACTCGACATCCACCAAACATCAACAACTATTGTCCCCCAACTAGATAGCCCACTCAAAAGCCACTCCTCCAGATTCGAACAATAGTTCTCAATGGCGCAATTTACCGCGACAACCCTCACGAGTCCACTGTCACCTTTGTGACAAATTTGGGAATACGACAAATATTTGTAGGTCCAGATCCCATAACCACTTTGAAGAAAAGGCTAATTTTGTTGCCCAAAAACCAGCGCATGATCCCTGGATTGTCGACTCAGTTTCATCTCACCACATTACCTCTGATGCCAATTGCCTACACAATGTTCAAGACTTCAAAGGGATGGAGGACGTCACTATGGGTAATGGTTATGTGATTCCTATTACTCAAACTGATACTACTCGTCATCTGCATCGATTAATGACTTTAAACTCTCTACTGTTTTATGTGTTCCTGCTATCAAGCGTAAGCTTCTTTCAGTTTCTCAATTTTGCCAAGACAACCTAACCTCAATAGAGTTTTTTCCTTTCAATTTTTTTGTGAAGGATCTGACTAGGGGAACTCCTCTTCTGTGTCGACCGAATAAAGCAGGATTCTATGAATGGCCATCACGATGTCTCCCAACCATCAATATTGTTGTTACCAGCCGTTCATTACATATGTGGCATCGAAGATTGAGTCACCCCCATTCTCGAGTTTTATTTTGCATTCTAAATAACTTCAGTCTTTTTTATTCTTTCAAAGATAAATTCACATATTGTAATTCGTGTTGTTGCAATAAAGCCCACATATTTCAATTTTCTTCAATCAAATTGTCCATTAAATTGGTATTAGAAACACTTTACAGTGATCTGTGGGGATCCTCTCATGTGCTTTCAATTGATAAAAAACGCTGTTATTGTATTTTTGTGTATCAGTATAGCAAGTACATCTGGTGATACATGCTGAAAACCAAAACAGAAGTTCAATAAATATTTCACCACTTATATCGTGTTTTTGAAAAACACTTTGATACAAAAATACTCACCCTTTACACCGATGGAGGAGGCAAATATCAAATACTTGACTCATATCTTTGCCCCAATGACATACAACACCTTGTTTCTCCACCATACACGCCTCAACGGGTTGCCATGGCTAAAAGACGTCATCTCACCTAGTTGAGATATCCAAAACACTACTCAAGCTGTCTTACCATTCGATTATTGGTTATTTGCCTGTCATCATGCCACATATCTCATCAATTGTCTAGCACTAGCACCCTTAATAACGGTCACTATTTGAAGTTCTTTTTAATGACAAACATACTTACGCATCTCTTTCGTATTTTTGGATGTTTGTGCTACCTGTGGCTTCGATCATATGCCCAAAATAAATTAGAACGTAATCCAAACCTTGTGTGTATCTAGGTTTCTCTATAACTCATGAGCGATCAACTCAAAGATGCATGCTCAATTTGTACCGCACATGAGAACTACCCGACAACAGATCACTCTAATACCCAGGAACGAGGTATACCCCCACTACTTCATTACATTCTTCTTCTAATAGGTATGTACAATCCCCGGTTGGTCACCCCCAACCTCATTTCGTTTTCCAGAGCAAACCCCTGTACAATGTACTTGTCCTATCTCCATAAATCGTTGTCCATCAATTACTCACGTCTATCGGCGTCGACCACTCATCATCTGCTCTTCCACCCCCATCTCTCAGTTTACCTATCCCATCTGAACCTATTGTTAACATTCCACCCATAGAACAAACGTACTGTGATAACGAGGTCGCAAAACAACATCTTAAAACAATGAAAAATCATTGACTATGCTGCCCAAATGAACCACCCTGCACCATTTATCCCTGTAACCCACAAGCAAGCATAAAAATTTCCATATTGGTGAGACACTATGAAGGCTGAATTTGATGCACTAATGAAGAACCAGAGTTGGGACTTAGTTCCACCAGCCCATGCCAGGAATAGTGTCCCTTGCAAGTGGTTGTTTCGAATTAAAAAAAAGGATGATGGATCCATTGATATGTACAAAGCCCATTTAGTGGAAAAATGGTTCACTCGAAGTCCTAAAATTGATTTTCACAAAACCTTCAATCCAGTGGTTAAACCAACCACAATTTGAACGATTCTTACACTTGTTGTACAGATGAATTGGACACTCCATCAACTAGATGTCAACAATGTTTTTCTTCAAAGGACGATTCAAGAAGATGTGTATATGTCTCAACCTTCTGGATATGCAAATGCCGATCATCCCAGCTTTGTCTGCCATCTGAAAAAGCACTCTATGGACTCCAGCAAGCTCCTAAGGTTGGTATGATGAACTAACTAGTTCCTTGAATCGAATAAGGTTCAAGATGTCGGAGTGTGATCATTCTCTCATTGTTATTTACAACATGATTGTCACTATTTATATTTTGATCTATGTAGATGACCTCATAATAACAAGTAATAATGAAACTCTTGTTCACCATGTTGTTACCTCTCTTTCAAAAAAAAATCTCTTAAGTACCTTGGTTTGTTGCACTATTTCTTGGATGTTGAAGTACATAGGGATGCTGATGGGTTGTTTCATAGTCAATCAAAGTATATACAGGAGATTTTACATGACACTCAAATGCAATAATGCAAAGGTATTCAGTCACCTATGAGCATGTCCGCGACCCTACTAGTTGATGATGGATCACCTAAAACTGATGGCAAAGAATGTAGAAGCTTGCTTGGTAAGCTTGAGTACCTTCCATTTACTCGACCTGAAATCACACTCAGTCAACAAGCTTACTAAGTATATTACTTCTCCTTCTTTGCTTCAGTGGAAGGTTGTTAAGTGCATCTTGCGATACCTTAAAGAAACACTACAATATGGTATTCGTATTTCCCCACAGAAATCGACTACTCTCTGTACGTACCTATGCTGATGCTGATTGGGCAAGTGACATCAATGATCACCATTCTATCTCGAGTTACATTGTATATCTAGGAACGACACCAACTTCCTAGAGTTCTCGTAAGCAACCAACTGTCTCTCGATCCTCCATTGAGGCTGAATATCGCGCAGTTGCTTCTACTTTGTCTGAAACGAATTGTGTTACTCACTTACTCAAAGATCTTCATGTGTCACTCCCTACTGCTCCAATGATACTTTGCGATAATCTTGGGGTCACATATATTGCCGAGAATCCAGTACATCATTACCAAAATGAAGCTCCTTGAGGTTGATCGTCACTTTGTTCGTAACTAGGTCCATAATGGACTGGTCCAAATGATACACATACACTCTGTTGACCAACTTGTAGATCCTCTCACCATACCATTGTCTAAACCAGATTTACAAAGAACGCTTCCCAAGTTACGCGTTGTTTCTTCACACCTAACTTGAGGGGGGAGTAATAGTGCATTAACATTAGTGTTTTACTAGTATTGTAAAATTGTTTTACTGTGCACAGTTTGATTAGGATTAGGTTTGTTCAATTTATTCAGGCGTTAGTTGTATTAGTTGTTTTATTTGTTCCTACATTATAGGAGTTAGTTTAGGCTGATTTTATTTATTTCATCTGTATAAAAACTTTACGAGAGTCTGATCAAAGGAATATACTTCTACTTTATTTCTCTGTCTTTATAATTATAAAATTTTCTTTTCCTTCTCTCTCTTAATAGCTGGATACATCACTCCACCTATATCATTTACATTACAACTTTATTTGTATACAATGTATATGCTACAAATGTTATTTTTGGTACATAACTAAATTATTTCAAATCTAAATTAATATGAATATAATTTATATTTGTGTATCTGATACATAATTATGTGTCATTTTCTATATATCCGACGAAAGCGTAATGTATCTCCAAGTTTGAAAAATTTGATATTGTTATATTTTCAGAAACTTTCATCGCCAGAGTTATTGGGGTTTCTATATTTATACTCATATTATTTACTTGAAATTAAGAAAATTTTCAATGACTTTGAAATAAAATAAACTCAAACTATAATTTAGTATCACACTTCCAAAATTGGCGAACGGACAGAAATACATAATTAGTGTATTGATTACGAATTGATGAAATTTAATAATATTGGTTCAAACTTTTAATATGTAGTCATTAAATATGTAAACATTATTAACTTATAATTGAATAGATTTAAAATATTAAAATTTTCAGATTTACAAACTTCAAATTCCAACTCCGCTTCTATATATGATGCTGAGAGCAAAACGAAGGAAATTACACTCTAGCATGAAAAAATTCTCTCCATTTACACCATTAGTTTTGAATTTTTTTCATTACCCTCCCGATTGTGCATCAAAATTTCAAATAACCGCAAAAACATGTCTAAATTAACTTTATATTTTATTTTTTTGTATCCTGAATAATCTTTTCAATTTTTTTCATGAACTTTCATATACATATACATATTTAACTAGTACAAATTTTTATTTGTATACATATTACACATATATACATGTACAATGGAAAAACACAACAAAAAGAACATATACTGATACGAATTACAGCTAATACTATAGGTATGAAACACAATTATCTAAACTATAGCTATAGAACACTAATATCAATATTATCTTTGCCATTATTAAAATTTAATCTTTGCTAAATAATTAATTTTTAGTTGGTAAATAATGGATCATATCTAACATTTATGTATTACGTGTACCACTTGGCCATGTGTAAAAAATGGGAAGAATTTCAAAATAGCAATATTTTAGCTTCTAATGGGACTCCTTAGCCATAATTTCACTTTAAAATGTCAATGTTTTAGTTTGTTAAAGGTTTAGTTATGTTTTTTTTATTAAATTGAAAGAATACGAATATTAAAAAATATAATTGAGAAAATTATGGGACAAAGCTTCAAAAAGGAATAAATAAATAAATTTAACATTAGTTACGTATTCTTAGTGCGCCTTTATCCATTTTTCTTTCAAGCGTTTTTCTTCTCTACTTATAAAAATTCCAAAAAAATAATTTCAAACCACGTTAAAGCGCTTTGTTTTTTCTCCTCTATTTTTCTTTCAAGCGCTTTGTTTTAATCAACATTCATCATCCTTCTGAAAATTTTCCCACAATTTAATCGTCCTTTAATTAATTTGCATAGCCGCACATCCCATAGACACAAGAACTTCTTGCTGGCACTTGTTCCCGCAGCCACCACAATGTCTCTTGTGAAACAAAGTGTTATCACACTTACCTCTACAATGAGTCTCATAGTACCTGCAATTCTTTCCAAATAATTCACAATTTGTCTATTCCACTGGGACGTGCGGGCACGACCAAGGCCGTCTTAACCCCTAGGCCACTAAGCCATCGCTTGAGGCCTCATATTTTTGGGGCCTCAATTTTGTAAAACAATAACTTATTATGTTGTTTCTTTTTTTTAAAAAAAAAATTGTATGTACTATTAGTGCTATGAGTTAACTACTAGAAAACACTTTTCTGTAGCTGTTGCAACAGTTGCCAAATCGTTGCAAAAGAGTTCATAGCGACGGTGGTAAAACATTGCCACACACTATATATAACAACAATTATTTTAAGTTTAGGACGTCAATTTTCTGCGGTTCTTGCAACAGTTTTAAACCGTCGCATTAGGTTTTATATCAACAATTGTGAACTGTTCAACACGCTATCTATAATTACAATTATTTTTTATTCTAGGAAGACACTTTTCTGTACTTTCTACAACAATTGCAAATTGATGCAAACGAACTATTACAAAGATTCTTCTTAAATATTGCAACAGTGTTTTTAAGCTATTGCAATAGACCTTTTTAATGGTTATTGCAGGCTAGTGTAACCATTTTTGAAATAAACTATGATGTCAATAATAGAACCTATTAAACCAATGTGTACATCAACTTGTAGCATTCATATATTATATATAAAACCAAATGATCTTGATTTGCAATTCAAGAGTCAACATACATTGATGTTCACAAAAATTAAGCCTAAACATTAAAATAGTCCTAGAATATTTAAGAGTTGACATTCATTTAACTTCAAAAATTAGGCCAATAAAGTAAAAATAGTGCTAGAATGTTCAAGAGTTGGCATTCATTTAAGTTCACAAAGTTAGGCCAAAAGTAAAAATAGTGCTAGAATGTTTGTAGAAACCATTTCTTTTTAAGTAAGGTCTTCACTGCTTTCATCCCCGCTTTGCTCATCATTTTGTTCACCTACAATTTCAAAAGGGTCAACAACTAGGGAAGAGGAAGTTCAAAAATGAAAAGGTAAAAAAAGACACACCAGGAAATAACTACCAGAAAACCAATACTTTAACATAGAGGTAGAAGCTCTAACTGTTCATGAGGAGGAGCCAAACCTATCAGGACCAACTCGAAAAGTATAGCTATAAAAGTGTACCCGATGAGGACAATTTAACAGACTAGTAAACAGATACAGAATTAGCACCAAGTAAAGAAGCTGACTGGGAACAACTAATCATAAACATATCAGTTAGCTAACTACATTACAACATTGCACTTGAAACAAGACAACTCAATCCACTACTACAATTTTCAAACTCTCCCCACAAAAGGATGGAAGACATTGGATTCCAATAAATCACAAATTACAATCCTCAGAATCAGAACTAGAAATATTACACAATCAAACAGTTAAACACAATAGACAAAGCAACAGTAATCTTGATACTATTAACAACACCTAAACTATTCAAACAACAATAACACTAATCTCGATACTATCAACTTTGATAAAAATAAAAGGATCATTGTAGTTGCACCAACAATAATACAAGAAGATTGCAGGTGTAGTAGCCCAAGAAAAAGAAGTAGAAGCAGATTAATCTAACAATCCATAGATGAAAATGTAGAAGAAAATGAAGAAGAAGGAAGGGGACTCTGACCTTCGTTGTTGCTACAGGTAGATGAATGATGGACTAATCAATTTTTTTGTTTTTTGTATTGACGAAACATCAAGCAGTTTTGCTAGAACATCAACATCAATTGGTAGGCCTGAACGCTGAAGTTTTGTTATGACATCTTCTACAATTTCTTGTCGCATCGTGGTCTTTTGTTTGTCATATTGTTCTTTCTGTTCCTCAATTTTTTCCTCAATTCTCATCATTCTCTCTTCCATCTTTTCCACGAGGTAAATTGTTACATTTGACAAGGCTTCAAAATGTCCCACTTTCCCTTTCAAAGTAGTTTTTGTAACCCCTCTTCCATATAATCTCAAACATCCTTGATGTTCTGATCCCATGACAGAAGAATATACATCATTTGTCTCATTATCATCTTCTTTTTGTTGCATTTAATATTGTCCTTCAGATTATAATGCAATTTTATTAGTAAAAAAACAACATAATTCAAGTACACACATAAAGATTAAATATGAAAAAACATATTCAAATCAAACAAAATAAAAAGTAGATAGAAATCTCACAATTTTTACTAGCTGTATCTTCATATGTATCCTTGTATAATCGATTGGGCTTTCTTTTTCTTGTAACCACAAAAAATTCCTTAGCTGATGGAGTATCACTGATTTCCCTGTCTTTTTCCTGTAGACATTAAAAGTGGATATCAAATATCTTATTTAAAATGTGACAATTTTTTATTCAATGCTACATAAGAGCTCATACCAAATTATTGCGAAATAAAGCAAAATTTTTCTTGCCAATAGTATGTGGATTCTTCAACTTCTTTCGATTCTCACTTTTGGTTTTTGACATTTTCTGCAAATAGAAGAGAAGTTCCACAATGATCAAGTGACTTTTATAGAAGAGGAAAGTTTCTTTCCATTGATTCATACTTAAAAAAAAGAGCTCAGTGGCTCCCAATAAGAAGAGACAAAACAGACACTACCAGTGATCAGTTATAGAAGAAAAGATCTCTTTATATAACTTAAATTATTTGGGAATGAAGATAAAAATAACCACTAAATCAGCTATTCACAATATTCTTTTACTAAAGGAGAAGTAACTAAATCCATAAGGAGTAAAATTCATCCAAGAAACATGTATTACAAGTTGTTCTTGGATCCTACAAGGACAGAAGGGAAAATGATAACGTAAACTCCAACTTAACATAATTGAACCACTACAAACTAGTTATACTTACTAGGAATTTTTCTGAGTTCCAATACTTAAGAAGTTCCTTAAATTGAGATGTTCGAATATCATCAGACTTGTTTTCCATCCGAATTTGATCAATAGTGTAGGAATCAAAGTGGTGTATTTTAAAATCAAACTTACGCCTTCTCCAAGCTTCTTGAACTGTTTTTAAAGTCCATCTAAAACAATTTCTGAAATGTCATATTTCTCCTGAAAATTTGAACATTGAGTTAGTGCAATAAATTTTAAATATATTTAACTTAACAGAGAATTGAATACTTCTAACCTTGGTATAATCCCACAAATCATCTTTTGTGTCCATCAACTCCATTTTCTATATCAACAGGACAAAGGGTCGCATTCCTAGCAAGTGTACCAAGGAAGCTGCTCAACTCTATTACGACATCATTACTAGGACCAACTAGCTGACCAAGTTTATTCATTATAATCAGTTTACGATCATGCCTTCCATGCACTGCTAACATCTTTTTTGACCTCTTTGTCTTTTTTTTTAGTGGAGGACTCTACAATAATACACAAAAGAAGATAACCTTCAAAAGTAGTATTGTAATTTGATTTTATAATAAATAAAGACAAGTAATATTATAATTAAAATATTGATGTTTTTGCCTTGGTCTGCACATTGTTCATTTTCTTCAAGAGCAGTAGAATTCAGTTGAAGTTGTTCTTCTATTGGTTGCACTACACTGTTAGTTGAGTCAGCTTGTATACGAATTCCTGTCTCTGACTATGTGATTCTAGAAGATCTTCTTCTTCAATTACATCTGCTAAACGTTGACGCTTTGCGGCTATTAAATCTTGTCTTTTTCTATCTAGCAACAACTTATTTTGATTCGCCAAGGATGTGAGCGTTCCAGCGGGAACAATTGCTCTTGTTTCTCTATTCTTTATTCTTGAAGACACTCGTTGTTGCATGGATACCAATTACTGCCTACTGCAAAAAAAAAAAAAGATATACAGATAAGGAGTTAGACATCCCAATATAATCAAGTAAAAAAAGATTACAGTAGAAGTAAAATGAACTCGTAAAAAGGAGAAAGGGTGAAGCAGAAACTCGAGTCACCACTTCTTGCAACCTGATTCACATATGATTGCTGATGCAAAATCAATCAGCTCATTTCAGCAAAGAAAAATAAAGCAATCTCTAATAATATTTAGAAAACCCCCAAACACAGTACACAATAGGAATAAAACAGGCAAAATCAACATTCATTCAATTGACTTTCAAATCAATAGTACATATAAGAAAATGAAATAGAGATATATTAAAGAAGTTCAAAAATTCCTTCGTCAATTATCAGCCACTATCCAATCCCAATCGACATCATCAAAGTCCTTATCTTCTTCTGATGTGTACATATGATCTATTTCCATGTTTTCTCTGAATGTTGATCATGAGTTGGCAATCAATGACATCACTAGGTACATCTTCTCTCGACCATCTAAGATCAACATCAATACCAGATATTTGATTTGATGTTCTAATGTCATTGTCTTGCTCCCCGAAAAATGTGTCTCCAATATTAGGGCAATTATGATCTTCTTATAAACCAAATAAATCAACATTGACTTTAGTCCTTGGATAATAAACATATTTCTCAATTGGATCCTCCACATAGAAAACTTGATGCACTTGAAATGCTAGTACAAATGGATCTTCAGTACTGCATAACTTATTGAAGTACACCCGAGTTAATCCATATTCATATACTTCATTATGAAACCAATCGCCCCAATAATCAATCTCTATTATATCTTGAATAACCCCATAATAGACAACCTCTCCATCAATGGGGTTTTGGTCTCTAGCACTAACAAAACTATCAGCCGTTGCTAATAAAGTCACTCCATAGTTCTTAGTCTTACCTTGACTATCTCGTTTCATTGTATGAAATCGATATCCATTGATGAAATATGTTGTATACCTTTTCGCGGCAGTATTAGGCCCTTTAGAAAGTTGTCGTAATGTTTAGGCACTTCAACAAAGATAAACTTTCTTCTTAAACCAGTTACCAAATTCTTGACTATGATTCTGTGCTATAATCCATGCATTTTCTCTATTACGATTGTCAGTTACAATCTTATGTTCCCTGCAAGCAAGCATATTTCAAATTAGCATGTTTCAAAGTTCTTATCATTTAAAATTTTTAAAGTTTATAATAAAAGTGACAGATCTTACATGATAAAGGTCTCCATTTTTTCATCTCCTGTATTAAACAATACATATCGATGTATATCAAGACATAACTGGATATCCATGTGAAAATTATTGCCTTTGCTTTTTTTCTCCCTCCCAATGGGATGGCCAAATTTAGGGAATATAGGTGACAAATTATATCCCTTTGTTTCAGTTCCCTCCTCATCCTCTAATTGATATCGACTGAATTTTGTTTTCACCCCAGCATGTAGGTATCTGGAACATAAATTCACGCGCTCTAGTTCCACGAATCCTCTAGTATAGATGCTTCTAGATGAAATCGATTATGAACAAGCCCCTTGAAGAAACATAGGTTTCTTTCAGTGGAATACATCCAACAAAGATGTGTTGGACCCCCAAACTTCACTTCATTTACTAAATGGATGGGCTGATGTACCATTATATCAAAAAAGGATGGAGGGAAAATCTTTTCAAGGTCACATATAGTCTCATTGATTTTAGACTACATTTTATCAACATTTGTTCTCTTTATCACCTTGCCACATATGACTCTAAAGAAGATCCCCAACCGAATCAACGCTATAGAAACTTTTTTAGGCAACACTTTTCTAACAACAACTTGGAGCAAGTAATGCATTATGAAATGAGCATCGTGGCTCTTGTAACCTGATATTGTCATCTCATCCACTCCCACACATCTTGATATATTTGAAACACAACCTTTTGGTAATTTGACATTTTTTAGAAAGTGCAAAACAACTTCACAACTTCTTCTCTTCTGATTTCATGGAGAAGCAAGCTTTAGCCAAATGAACTTCTCCATTATCATCCTTTACTGGTTGAAGCTCCTTTTGTATCCCCATTTCTTGCAAGTCATATCGAGAATTAACATGATCTTTTGACTTTCCAGTTACATCCAACAAAGTCCCGAGCAAACTTTCACAAATTTTTTTTCTATGTGCATCACATCAAAATTGTGCCCTCACTTTGTTATGTTCCCAGTATGGAAATTCAAAAAAAAATGGATCTTTTTTTCCATGGACCCTCGCTGTCACATGCTTCCTCTTTTGTCCCTTTCCGAAAACATTATTGAATCCACACAACTCTTCCAATACTCTGTGCCTGATAAGGAGTAGGTGCAATTCTGTGATCTTCTTTACCATCAAATGATTTCTTAACTCTTCGAAATGGATGATCAGTAGGTAAAAATTCCTGATGACCCATGTAACACATTTTGCGACTATGCTTGACATATGGGAGCATGTCCCATGATTACAAGTTGGGCATGCCTTTCTTCCTTTTGTGCTCCAACCAGAAAGCATTGCATAGGCTGGAAAATCACTTATTTTCCACAATAAGGTTGCACACAATTGAAAAGTTTGGTTAGAATCAGCATCATATGTTTCCATCCCAGTTTCCCACAATTCTTTCAACTCTGCAATTAGTGGTTCAAGGTAGACATCAATATCATTTCTTGGAGACGATGGACCTGGAATGATCATAGATAAGATCATATCACTCCGGTTTTATGCAAATCTACGACGATAAATTATAATTCATAACATAACAGGCCATGTGCTATGAGAAATACTCATGGTTCGAAATGGGTTTAAACAATCACTTGAAAGACCCAATCTAACGTTACGAGGATCTCTAGCAAAATCTTCGTGCAAGGAATCAAAATTCTTCCAAGCTTCCCCATCAGATGCATGCCTTATATTTCCATCTTTGGGTCGTTCAGTATCATGCCATTTGATATTTGCAGTTGTTTCAGGACACATGAATATTCTCTGAAGCATAGGTTTTAAGGGAATGTACCTTAAAACCTTTGCAGGAATTTTGGTGCTTTCATTAGTCAAGGGATCATTAACAGGCTTCCATCTAGATGAGCCACAAAAAGAACAATTATTTTCCATCTCATTTTCCTTCCAAAATAACATACAATCATTAGGGCATGCATGTATTTTTCATAATCAAAACTCAAATCTTTCATCACATTTTTTGTCTTTGTGAAATGACTCGAGTATATGAGCAAATGGAAATGTCTCTCCTAACAGGTCTAGCAAGTCTTCAAAGGCCACATTACTCAAACCATGAATACATTTAAACAAAAATAATTGAATGGTGAAATTCAGTTTCGAGAAATTCTTACACCCAGGATATAACTATTGTTTACCTTCCTCCAGTAATTTATAAAAAAAATTTGCATCTTCGGATAAACCCTCTCTCACTCCCTCAACCCCCAAATCACCTGCAACATCTCTAAAAGTATCATAAAGTAGGCCATGAATGTTGTCACGCATGTTGGAACCTTCTTTATTCTGATCTGGATTATTTCTTGAGGAAATACTTTCCCCATGAAAAAGTCCATTTGGTGTACCCTTGTATAAACCCATAAACAATCAAGTGATCCTCTACAACATTTCGTTGATGCCACTTACAATTAGCACACTTTTTGCAAGGACACACTATTTCATCTCCTTTGGAAGCTAGTTCAAAAGCTTTATCAAGAAAGTTATTCACACCACTGATATACTCATTTGTGGATATCCGGAGACCCATCCAACTTTAATCTCCAGTATCCATTTAATATTGAATATCCTATATGACACTAAAATTAAATTACCAAGATAAGACATAAAAAAGAAGATTTTGATCACTGGGTCTATCTTATTTTATGTAATAACATAACTGAAATGTGTGTTTTCCTTGAATTATTTGTTATACTTAATCGTTGTCTACTTAACAATACCAATTTTACCTATAATTTCAATTAGTTTAAAGAGAAAAAGTAAAAGATTTAAAAACTATAAAACTCAATATAAAGATAATAAGAAATGACAACAAAGTCAAACAATTTTGACAAATCAAAACACTAACAAGATGTAATAAATTTCATATAAAAAATACACAACATATTGTTATTTTGTCAAAGACAACAACCTCACCCAACAAACTAAGCAATACACATTGCACGACTCCCCGTTGAGAGGATGAGTTACTATTCAACCAGGCTTAGTATGTACTAAACCACAGTTCTAGAATCAACAATGGTTACAAAATAGAACATGCATCAGAAAAAAAGACTAATAGGAAAGTCATATAAAAGAGAAATCTTGTCCAACACTCTAAACTATCTATACATGCACAACATTTAAAGAGCACATATACAATGAATCATCTGAAAATAATTATAAATAACACAAACAGAAGAGTAAAAATCAAGATTCATACACACATAAATGGAAATGAGAGTAAACAAAAAGGGAACTAATACAAAATTAAGAGACAAGTGAATATTACCTATTTTAAGCAGCGAATAGCTCACTACATGAAAACTTTACTACTTTTAACCTTTTAAATTTAAAATAATCATAACTAAGCTAATTAGGCAAATTTGAGTTAATAAGTTGAGGGTGTTGTTTCTCCAATTAAAGACTTCTAAACAAATGTAAAGGTAAAAGAAGAGCACGAAAAGACAACAAAATCAAAGTCAATAACCTCACTAAAGAAACTAAGAAACTCAATAGTAAAACTTAAAATTTATAAGAAAAGACAAGGAGCAGCCTTAGAGAACTTGGATGTATGGTTAAATGTAGACATGAAGATCCAAATATAGAAGCAACCTAAGAGATGTTGTTAACACTCAAGGACTTACGAGATACACACCACCACTACACAACTATGTTTAGAAGAATATCTTTCTTGCATTGGTACACTGGGAAAGGAATGGACGAGATGGAGTTCACTGAGGCAGAAAATAACATAAATGATCTAGTTATCGAAGCTCTTAACTCACAACAAATAAAATTTATCATGAATTTCTTTTTACAGTAAAACCATAAAGTGAAAATTTTCCAACATTCTGAACTTACAACAAACCTTAAATTTGAAAAACATAGTCATATAGAATGATTTAATTGAATAATGAATAAGCAATAATGAATAGAGACTAGTAAGAGAAACCAGAACATTACCAACTTGAACATTACATCAAAGATAACATATTCAAGAACATTAAATCAATAAATGTGCATGTCACTCACATTCTATTTATTTTCATAATATTATATGCATATACTAAAAACAAGTGCTGCAAGATGCATTAAGCCATCACACTAATGCATGATAAGAAATGCAAAAACATGTAATCCATCAGGTTGTATTTTAACATTCAAACAAAAGATGCATCTACATTCCAAAGGTAGCTTCGAATTACATTTAATTGAAGGTAAGTTATTTGAATATTGGAAAGACTTACTTTTTAAGCAGGAAAAAGATTCAGACACACAGATGTACATCAAAGTTAAAAAAAGAAAAAAAAAAGAAAAACAAGGAACATACTTTTTTTTGAGTAGTGAGCTGAACTTGATGGCCAATTTGTAGTTTTTCCACTAAAAATTCAGACAAGGAGGAAAGTATAAACTTAGAACTTGAATAATATACTCGAAAGAGAGAAAAAAATTGTTATTCTTACAATAACCTGTATTTATAAGTAATAAACGAAACAGCAAATGTATGAAGCAGAAATAATAAAATACAATCATTAAATCCGGTCCACACAGAAACTACTGTGTGTTCTTAAGAAATTTAATCCCCTCACTGTACCCCAAGGTTTATGGAAATATTCTCCCAAGATAAAACGGATAAACCTGTTAAAGAAATAGCGGTACCTCACACTTCTTTAACTTCAACGAACTTAAAGAACGCAACAAGTCACCCAGACTCAGTCGATCGACACTTTTTATTTTATTTGAGAGAAAAATAAATGCAGAGAAAGAAAAAATTTTCATTGTTTGAAAAATCAAAAATTGACTTCCTTTTAAGCCATTTTCAGCAAGGAACATGTCTGTTCAGTGAAATCTGTTCAGACCCATTTTATCCAAAAATTTGTGTCTTTTGGAAAAATAACAACTTTTCGAAAAAATGTGTCTGTTAGGAAAATAACTACTTTTTGGAAAGTAACGACTTTTCGGAAAGAGTAACAACTTTTCGGAATGTTACCGTTACCTGCAAATTTATAAGAGATAATTTTTAACAAGATTTATTTGATTTAACAAAAACTGATGAAATAAATTTTGTCCAAAAAAATTATCAATCAATCACATCATTTGCCAAATCTAAATCCAAATCCAAAGCCGAGCCGAGCGAGCGACGACGACGACGGCGCGAGGGGACATCTTCTTCTTAGATCTTTAAGAAGTAATGGAAGTGTTTCCTTCTATAAGGACAACAATTTTCATTTCTTTTGCCGATATGGGAGAAATGACATTTCATTTGCATTTTGCAAATGACTTTTCATTTTTCCTCCAAAGTAGTTCCCTCACTTTTCATATTCTCTCTTTTCTTTTCCCATTCACACTTGCTAAAACCCATCAATCCCCCACATGAATGGAGAAGGCTATTGTTAAAACATATGCATGTTAAAACTTGTGTGTCTTGTAGGTAAAGGTTAATCGCATCTGGATAAGTATGTTTCCCTTTAAACTTTCCGTAGTGAATATATATCGGATATACTCGGTCAATCGGTAGATTTGATATCTTTGAACCGTCGAGCTTTGGTGTTGACCTAGACAACATATGTCACACAATCAACCCTTGACTGTTCTTAGTTCTCATTGTTTTGTTCGTTTCAGCCATGAACACATCTTGGATAGTAAGTGCTTAAAGAACTGGCCTTACCGATACTCCTTGAAGCGGCTTACACTTCACACTTACATAGGTGATTTCTAAATGTGTTATCCCATAGATACACCATTTGATATTCCCTGTATCAAACTTAGAAACCATTAAAAAGTCCTTATGTCTTTATCCTGGTTACTAAACATTGTCTCATTATGAGAATGGACCATAAAATAATAATAACAATTTATTTTATTTTATTTTCCTTTGACAATGTTGAACCATCATCAATGACTTTGTTTTATCTCCTTGAACCTAGATCTTGGGATCTCCAGTCTTCTAGGTAGAGTTACCGCCACGATGACTTGTTCTCGGCCATAGTCCCATTCCCGTCGATGATTTCTCAACTCCCTCTCTATTTAGGCCTTTTGTAAGTGGATCCGACACATTATCTTTTGACTTCAAATAGTCAATTGTGATAATTCCACTAGAGAGTAGTTGTCTCACAAAGTTATGTCTTCGTCTTATGTGACGAGACTTGCCGTTATACATAATGCTTCCATCCCTTCCTATTGCAGCTTGGCTATCACAATGTATGCATATAGGGGTCATTGGTTTGGGCTAAAATGGAATATCTTCTATGAAATTCCGGAGCCATTCAGCTTCTTCACCTGCCTTGTCTAAAGCAATGAATTCAGACTCCATTTTAGAGCGAGCTATACATGTTTGTTTGGATGATTTCCAAGATATTGCTCCTCCACCAATAGTAAAAACGTATCCACTTGTGGATTTTTTTTCAGTTGACCCAGTAATCCAATTTGCATCACTATACCCTTCAAGAACGGCTGGATATCTGTTGTAATGTAAAGCATAGTTTTGAGTGTCATCTAAGTATCCCAAAACTCTCTTCATTGCCAACCAATGATTATGATTAGGATTACTTTTGTATCGACTCAGTTTACTGATAGCGCAAGCTATGTCTGGTCGTGTACAATTCATGACATACATTAAGCTTCCCAATACGCTAGCATAGTCCAATTGAGACTGACTTTCGCCTTTATTTTTTGCAAGATAAAGATTTACATCAATTGGAGTCTTTGCCCTTTTAAAATTCAAATTTGAATTTTTTAAGTATCTTTTGAATATAATGAGTTTGAGACAATGCTAGACCGTTAGGAGTTTTAAGAATTTTAATTCCTAATATCACATCATCACACTCCTAAATCTTTCATATCAAACTTACTAGCCAGCATTACGCTTTGTAGCTTTTATATTAGCAATGTCTTTGCTCATTATAAGCATATCATCTACATATAGGCATAAAATAACTTCCTGATTTGGAGTATCTTTAATGTAAACACATTTATCACATTCATTGATCTTAAATCCATTTGACAACATGGTTTGATCAAACTTTGCATGCCATTGTTTTGGTGCTTGTTTTAGCCCATAAAGTGAAAAAATAAGTTTGCACACTTTCTTTTCTTTACCAGGAACTACAAAACCCTCAGGCTGTTCTATGTAAATTTCCTCATCAAGCCTCCATTTAAGAAGGCTGTTTTCACATCCATTTGATGAATTTCAAGACCGTATACTGCAGCTAGTGCACTTAACATCCGAGTTGATGTAATCCTAGTCACTGGCGAATATGTGTCAAAATAATCAAGACCTTCTTTTTGTCTAAAACCTTTGACAACAAGTCTTGCTTTATATTTGTCAATAGTTCCATCTCTTTCATCTTCTTTTCAAAGATCCATTTTGAACCCAAGGGTTTGTTACCTAGAGGAAGATCAACCAACTCCCAAGTATGATTGCTTAAGATTGATTCAATTACACTATTAACAACCTCTTTCCAAGAGGTTGAGTCGCTAGACAACATTGCTTCCTTGAATGTTTGAGGCTCATTTTCAAGAAGAAATGTTACAAAATTTGATCCAAATGAAGTAGATGTCTTTTGACGTTTACTGCGTCTTGGACTTTCTTCATTTTGTTCATTCTCTTTTGGTTCTTCTCTGGGTTTTTTAGATCCCCCACTAGATTACTCAATTCTAGTTTTATACAGATAGATATGTTCAAAAAATTCAGCACTATCTGATTCCATTACCGTATTATCATGAATATCCGGATGTTCGGACTTATGAACCAAAAATCGACATGCCTTACTGTTTGTGGCATATCCAATGAATACACAATCCACAGTCTTAGGTCCATTTTTTACCCTCTTAGATATAGGAACTTGGACTTTGGCTAGACACCCCCACACTTTGAAATATTTCAAATTGGGTTTTCTACCTTCCATTTCTCATATGGAATTACATTTGTCTTGGAGTGAGGCACTCTGTTAAGTATCTGATTTGCTGTAAGGATAGCTTCCCCCCACAAGTTCTGTGGTAAACCTGATTATAAGTAATGCATTCATCATTTCTTTTAAAGTTCGATTTTTTCTTTCTGCAATTCCATTAGACTGAGGAGTGTAGGGAGCAGTAGTTTGATGGATTATTCCATTTTCTAAAAATATTTCTGCAAATGGAGATTCATATTCTCCACTTGTATCACTTCTGATCATTTTGATCTTTTTATCTAACTGATTTTCAACTTCAGTTTTATATTGCCTAAATGCATCTATTGTTTCATCCTTACTATTTAGCAAATAGACATAACAATATCTATTCAATCGTCAATAAAAGTTATGAAATACTTTTTCCCCACCAGTGATGGTGTTGACTTGATGTCACAAATATCAGTGTGAATCAATTCTAAAGGATTTGAATTCCTTTCAACAGATTATAAGAATGCTTAGCATACTTAGATTCAACACAAATTTGACATTTTGATTTATTGCACTCAAATTTTGGCAAAATATTTAAGTTAATCAGTTTTCGCAAGGTTTTGTTATTAATGTGTCCCAAATGTTCATGCCATAAACATTTAGAGTCAAGCAAGTAAAAAGAAGCAAAATCTTTATTCATATCAACTGCAATTACATTGAGTTTGAAAAGGTCATCACTAAGGTAGCCTTTTCCTACATACATATCATTTTTGCTTACTACTACTTTATCAGAAACAAATACACATTTAAATCCATTCTTGGTCAGAACTGAAATTGAAACTAAATTCTTTCTCAATTCTGGAACATATGAGACCCTATTCAAAGTCACCACCTTGCCTGATGTCATCTTTAATAGGACTTTGTCAGTTCCTTCCACCTTTGCAACAACGAAGTTTGCCATAAACAATTTTTCATATGTAAGTGCTGGAGTATATGATGAAAATAATTCTTTGTTGGCACAAACATGGCATGAGGCACAAGAATCTATCCACCATTCTCATGGATTTCCAACCAAGTTACATTCTGAAAGCATTGCACAGAGATCATCCATTTCTCCTTTGATTCAGTCAAGTTTGCTTGATCTTCTTTTTTTCTTGTCTTTCTTAGGACCCCGGCATTCATTAGCCCTATGACCATGTTTACCACAATTAAAGCAGTTTTCCATTGAATTTCTTCTAGGAAGATTGCTTTTTGGACCAGATGCTTTCTTCTTTTCTATAATTTTGTGGAATCTTCTTCAACAAAATTTACTCCAGATATTGCTGAATTCCACGTGACCTCTTTTCTGCAGCCTTATTATCCTCTTCGATTCTCAACCTTACTATGAGATCTTCAACAGTCATCTCCTTGCATTTGTGTTTCAAGTAGTTCTTAAAGTCCTTCCACAATGGAGGTAACTTTTAATAATTGCAGCCACTTGAAAGCATCATTCACAATCAATCCTTCAGCAAGGAGATCATGATTATGACCTGCAATTCTTGAACTTGGGTGACGACAGTCTTACTGTCTATCATCTTATAGTCCAGAAATTTTTCCATAATGAATTTCTTCATTCCAGCATCTTCCGTTTTGTACTTCTTTCTAAAGCATCCCAGAGTTCTTTGAGGTTTAGGCATTGCTGTACACATTGTACAGATCATCTTGCAGACCACTCAAAATATAATTTTTACACAAAAAATCTGAGTGTGTCCCATGCTTCTGTTACGAAGAATCGTTCATCACCGGAGTTTCATCTGACATAACAGGAACATTCTCATTGATGAACTTCTGCAGACTCAACGTAGTGAGATAGAAGAACATCTTTTGCTGCCATCTCTTAAAGTCGACTCCAGAAAACTTTGCAGGTTTCTTAGCCGGTGCTAAGGCAGCATTTGAACGATTATGTGCAACCGTTGTTGTCAGCACTTACTGTTTCAGCATTTGTTTGACTTGAATTAGTCTTTTTTTTTCTGTCACAAATGACAGATAAATTAAGTATTTAAAATACTAACAGTAGAGAACAAATCTTTACACAAATTGTTTCTGATTTAACGATAAAGTTTTTATGTTCTTTTAATCGTTAATCGAATGAATTTTAAAAATTCAAGCAGAGTAGAAAACCATAAAGGTTTTAATCTCCAGAAACCTCAAATACAGAAACTGTTAAATTTCTTAGATTGTTTATTCTTACAATAACCTGTATTTATAAGGTTAATAAACAGAAACAGAAATAAGATGAAGCAGAAAAAATATAAAATACAAGAATTAATCTGAGTCCACAGAAACTACTGTGTGTCCTTAAGAAATTGAATCCCTCACTGTACCCAGAGGTTATGGATTAATTTCTCCCAAGATAAAACGGATTAAAACACCTGTTAAGAAATAGCGGTACCCTCAAACTTCTTTAACTTCAAACGAACTTAAGAACAGAACAAGTCACACAGACACAGTCGATCGACACTTTGATTTTTATTTGAGAGAAAAATAAATGCGGAGAAGAAAAAAATTTTTAGTGTTTGAAAAAATCAAAATTGACTTCCTTTTATAGCCATTTTCAGCAAGAACATGTCTGTTCAGTGAAATCTGTTCAGACCCATTTTATCCAAAAAGTTGTGTCTTTTGGAAAAATAACAACTTTTTCGAAAAAATGTTACTGTTAGGAAAATAACACTTTTTCGGAAAGTAACAACTTTTCGGAAAGAGTAACAACTTTTCGGAATGTTACCGTTACCTGCAAATTTATATAAGAGATATTTTTTAACAAGAGATTTTTTTTAAACAAGATTTCTTTGATTTAACAAAACTGATAAATAAATTTGTCTAAAAAATTTATCAATCAATCACATCATTTGCCAATCCAAATCCAAAGCCGAGCCGAGCGAGCGACGACGGCGACGGCGCGGAGGCATCTTCTTCTTAGCTCTTTAAGAAGTAATGGAAGTGTTTCCTTCTATAAGGACAACAATTTCCATTTCTATTGCCGATATGGGAGAAATGACATTTTATTTGCACTTTGCAAATGACTTTTCATTTTCCCTCCAAAGTAGTTCCCTCACTTTTCATATTCTCTCTTTTCTTTTTCCATTCACACTTGCTAAAACCCATCAAAAAAATCGCTTGATGCTCGACTTCAAGGACTTTTATAGTAGAAAAATACTTAGATAAGAACTATCATGCAGATTGAAGATCTTAGAAATCATTTGTACGGTTCAAAAACAAAAGATTTTTCAATTGATAAGAACTATCATGCAGATTGAAACATTAAGTCTTCCTAAACTACAAATTTCCATCTAAACATTTTTCCAGAGATTTGTCAATCTTCACCAAAATCGAAATACACACTCTAATGCATAAAAAGATGACATTGAAAACATAAAAAAACTACTTTAAAGGAACCCATTTGTCAAGAACCCTAGCTTCTAATAAGTTTCTAACTTTGAGGAAGATGAAACACAACATACTTGTTGCTGCAGAAACGTACAAATCACGAAGAAGAAGACCGAAAAATTGCAGAATCCTACAAGGAAAAGTAAGGAAAAATGGTTAAAGCCATGGATGAGCTTTCTTTCTTTCTTCAAGAGAAAAGAGAGAGGTCTGATACTTACGAGGTTGTTCCAAACAGTGAAGAAAAATATTGACCTAATTAATGTGATATATTTACCTTTTATTTTAATTTAACAATTAATTTAAAAAATTGACGGGTGTAGTGAAATAGTGGAGGGAAATAAGTGAGCAAAAAATAATTGGCGGAACCGTTGCCATAGAGAACCTAAGGAAACGATTTTCACAATTCGTTGCAATATAGAGATACTATGGCAACAGTTGTAGTACTAATGCAACGAATTAACTCTTAAGTGTTTCATTAGGTCGAGTTGTCTATTGCAAATATTATAACTGTTCTGAATTAGTATATATTGCAACACATATTTAATTGTTGCTAAATAATTGTTGCCACATGCATGTTTTCTAGTAGTGTTTCCGATAAAGTAATTGCATATGACATGAATATAAATCTAATTTTCGCAAGAACCAATTTTAATAAAATATGGATAACGAAATTACTGAGTCCTTTGAAGAATATTTAGAGTTGATTACTTTATATATGTCAAGTTGATGAAACTATATTTTCACTTCAAAATAGATTTGAACCAATTGAAGCGTATAAAAGTATTTTGATTTCTTATTTAGTGGTAAAATATTGAGATTACTGGATGATAATTTTTTTATAAAAAATATTGCCTTAACCTTGAAGTTTCTTTAAAAGATAACATTTATTCTGATGTTGATGGTTTAGATTTATTTTTTAAATTAAAAGTGTTAAAAAGAAATAATACAAGTAGACGATAATGATGTAATGAAAATACTCAATCAAATAAATAGACTTGATTCTTTTTCATAAGGGAAAAGAGTCAAATATACCCCTAAACTATTCAAAAAGGTGTAGATATATCCTCCGTTTAAAGTTTGGTTCACTCATGCCATCGCCGTCCAAATTTTGGTCCAAACATTCCCTTATGGGCGTTAGTTGCCATGTTGGACATATCCAACTCATTTTTCATTTCTTTAAATGCCACATGAAATTGTCATGTCATTTTGACCTTACCACATGACATTTACATAAAAATGCAAAAAATATTCAGACTCTTAAACACTAATCCGACACATAAATCAACCCCCTTTTAAGTAAATTATCTGACCGATTTTCAACAATTTTGTTTAATTTTGATTTTTTTTGATAAATTTCGAAAATGAGTAATTGATTAATAAAAAGAATAGAAAGAATATGAAAAATATAAAATTAACGCCAAAAATTCACAAATAATTATAGTAACCTTAAATTCAATTCAAACACTTTTTTCAATTTTTTTAATAAATCACAAAAATGAGTAATTGATTAATAAAAAAGATGAAAAAATATAAAATTAACACCAAAAATTAAAAAAATAAATACAGTAAACTTAAATTTCATCACACATCTTTTTTTATTTTTTAATTTTTATTTTTTCGGCTAATCCCAATAATGAAATTATTAACAAAAAATGTGGAAAACTATAAAAGTTACGCAAAAAATTCATAAATAAAAAATAGGAAAATATGAAAAAATCTATAGAAAAAATTGTTGAAATTATTTAATTTTAGGTTACAATATTTATTTGTGAATTTTGACGTATATTTTTTATTTTGTTTTCATATTTTTCACATTTTTATTAATAAAGTACTCATTTTTGGGATTTGTCGAAAAAAATAAAAATTTAAAAAAATTGTTGAATGAAATGTTACTATATTTATTTGTGAACTTTTGGTGTGAATTTATACTTTTTTCATGCTTTTCACACTTTTTATTAATGAATTACTCATTTTCGAGATTTACCGAAAAAATAAAAAAATAAAAAATATTGAAATGTTAGATTTAAGGTTACTATATTTATTTATAATTTTTTTTTAATTTATTTCTTTTCATATTTTTCCTATTTTTTATTAATTAATTACTCATTTTCGGGATTTACCGAAAAATAAAAATTAAACAAAATTGTTAAAAATGGGTCTGATAGTGAATTTAAAAGGAGTTGATTTATGGGTAGGATTAGGTGTTTAGAGTCCGAATATCTTCCCATCTTCATATAAATGTCATGTGGTAAGGTCAAAATGACATGACAATTCCATGTGACATTTAAAGAAATAAAAAAATGAGTTGGATATGTCCAACATGAAAACTAACGCCCATAAGAGCATATTTGGACCAAAAATTGGACGGCGATGGCATGAGTGCACCAAACTTTAAACGGAGGGTATATCTAGACCTTTTCGAATAATTTAGGGGCATATTTGACCCTTTTCCCTTTTCATAACACACATATTGTTTAGGCATAATACATAATAACTTGGTTCGAATCATATTTATGCCCTTCAACTTTGGGTGTGTACAAGTAACACTTAAACTTGTATAAAGTTGCACAAATAGACATAAATGTCCTACATGTCATCTTACATGTCATTTTTTGTCCTACATGGTGTCCTACGTGAATTTCTCCATATAGGACTCATGTGTTTATTTATTTAAAAGTTGAAAAGTTAAAGTGTCTGTTTGTGTATTATGAAAGTTAGAGGTCAATTTTAAAATCTGAAGCCAAGTTTAGGATTCAATATATGTATTGTGTCTATTGTGTATAGGATAATGTTGATAGTTCATGTAATTTTTGCCTCAACCAATTTTTTTTAGAAATCAAAATTGACGAGATCTTCTTAGAGATAAACAACGTTTCAAATATAGATTGAATGAATTAGCTATGAATCATTTGAAAAGTAATTATTATAAAAATTGATTATAAAATAATATTTAATGACTTTGCATCTAAAATAGCTAGAAAAGTAGATTTTAATTAAAAGTACATATGATAAAAAGGATAAATTAGGATCCTCTCTTAAAGTTTCGCTTTAGGCCACCAATGTTGTTAAGTCGGCCCTGCGGGTACCTACTCTAACACCTAAGTAAGAGGACCCTTGATCCCAAACGGTTAAAAACATGCGAAAGACTAGGATAACTGTAGATAAAAGTAAATTCATGAGATTTTTACAAAATAAATAGTTTAAACAATCCAAAGTTAAATTTGTTAAATAAATAATGTTCCCGAGGATCTAGTCTAAAACAGATACAAGAGTTTCTACGATTGCTGTTGGAGATTGTTTTCGTCTTCACTATGAAATATCACTGACCCTGCAACCATACTATGCCAAATAACATATCAAGAGTAGTATTAGTGGAAACAATACATACTGGTAGACGTCATCGGTCAATCCGATGCACACCGCATAATATAAAGAATCACCAGCATGAAGCATGCAATTAGAAAGTACACCCCTCAACCATTATCTTATTGACTTTACCATTCCCGTATACCTTAAACGTACTAGTACACTTGACACTTTCCCCCGACTATATGTCACGACCCAAAACGAGCCGCGAGTGGCACCCACACTTATCCTCCTATGTGAGCGAACCAACCAATCTAAACCCCAACATTTAGCAATATTTCTACCATAATGAACAAATACAATGCGGAAGACTCAAAATCTTATTAATATAATCAATAAATAAGCTTCTAAAATTTCTCAACTATTATCCCCAAAATCTGGAAGTCATCACACAAAAACATCTATCGTCAAAATTCTTAATCTAAGAGTATTTAAGAAACTAAAATAAGTAAAAGGAATGGTCCATGTCCGAACTTCAAGACATCAAGACGTGAAGGAGAGAATCCAGTCCGAGCTAGGAACAATAGCTCACCCTGAAATCTGACGTGATGAAGACTGGCTAGAGTTGAGGGCGAGTCGAAGTCGATGGCACGTTTGCTGCACTCCACAAATAACAAAGAGAAAAATACAAGTAGGGGTCAGTACAAGGAACACGTACTGAGTAGGTATCATCAGCCATCTCAAAATAGAAAGCAATATATATCAAATAATAATATAAACTCGACTACCATACTCAACAGGTGACAACAACAAGTACAATAACCATTGGCCACAACACCAAGCACACCTATGAGGACTCAAGCCTCAACACCATACTCATTTGGGAAATAGTTTCTTTAAATTTGAGTATATTAACATAATTCAAGATTCATTCTCTATTCTTCTTGTGTCGGAACGTGACACTCCGATCCCCTACTACTATGTGTTGGTACGTGACACTCCGATCCCCTATCTACATGTCGGTTCGTGACACCCGATCCCCTAATTCTACGTGTCGGTTCGTGACACCGATCCCCTTTACTATGTGTCGGTTCGACACCCGATCCTCTAATACTACGTGTCGGTTCGTGACACCCGATCCCCTAATTCTATGTGTCGGTTTGTGACACCTGATCCCCTAATCTCATTATTTTCTAGTTCATCAAGCCTTTCTTTATGTCAAGGAATAATCATTAATAGAGAGGATTTAAGGTTTAAGATTCAACAACCTCATCATTCTAATCCATCACAATTACATAATCACATTATGCAACCACACAATTAAGCATATAGAAGACTTTACAATACTATCCAATACATATCAATCGCTATTTAGAGTTTACTATGAAATAGCATAAACCATAACCTACCTCCACCGAAGAATCGTGATCAAGCAAGCTACTTCTCAATGCCTTTGCTTTCCTCTTCGCTTCTCCCTTTTCTCGCTCGTTCTCCCTCTCTCTGTTCTTTTTATTTTCCTTCTCTAGATTCTTTTTTTACCCTAATTATCATATAATACATTATGATGAAAGTAGCCCATTATTTATTTCCTTATTATCTTCTTTAACCCCCAAATAACTATGTTATTAAACTTACCCCACTAATTTCATAAAGTTTGTCATGAATAGTCCAAAACACCCCTTAAAACTTTTAGCAGAAATCCGACCCAGTCGAGGTTACGCAACTCGTGACGGCCCGTCGTGCCTGCGACGGTCCGTCCTGCAGGGTCGTCACAGAGTTCAGAGACTCAAATTAAGTAAAAAGGTCTGTGACGGTCCTTCGTATCTACGACGGTCCGTGCTGCATCGGTCGCGAAGTTCAGAGAGTTGATCCCCGTACCCAGATTTCAGAGTTTAAGTGTTTTGGCACGAAGACTCTCGACAGACCGTCATGCCTATGACGGTTAGTCCTACCTGTTGTCGAGGGTAATGAGGAGAGCAGTAGGAGAATTACACAAGTGTGGGATGACGGAGTCCGTCACAGTCCGTCATGACCATGACGGTCCGTCGCGTGATCCGTCGACCCAGTCAGTTTTTATCAAAAATAATTTTGCTGCTCGAAACGACTAAACAGGTCGTTACAATAGATACCAATTTACCCATCGTTCGTCCTCGAACGATCACAAGAAGGAAAACAAGGGCGAGAAAGAGTACCTGAATCTGTAAAAAGGTGTGGGTATCTTTCTTGCATATCAGCCTCCTTCTCCCAAGTGGACTCTTCAACTGGCCGATTCTTCCATTGAACTTTGATGGATGCAATCTCCCTTGATCTCAACTTGCGGATTTCTCTATCTAGAATAGCAACAGGCTCCTCCTCATAAGACAAATTCTCATCAAGAAGAACTGAATCCCAACGAATAATGTAGTTTCCATCCCCATGGTATCTTTTCAGCATAGACACATGAAATACCGGGTGCACTCCTGAGAGTCCTGGAGGTAATGCCAATTCATAAGCCACCTCCCCCACGCGCTTCAGCACTTCAAATGGACCAATATACCTCGGACTAAGCTTACCTCGCTTACCAAACCGCATCACCCCTTTCATGGGTGAAACCATCAGCAAGACTTGTTCACCCTCCATGAAATCCAAGTCCCTAACCTTTCGATCTGCATATTCCTTCTGCCTACTTTGACCCGCCAAAAGCTTTCCTTGAATGAATTTCACTTTCTCTAATGATTCCCTCAAGAGATCGGTACCCCATGGTCTCACCTCAAATGCATCAAACCAACCAATGGGAGACCTACATCTCCTCCCATATAGTGCCTCAAATGGGGCCATATCAATACTTGAGTGATAGCTATTATTGTATGAAAACTCTGCGAATGGTAAGAAGTTATCCCAATGACCACCAAATTCTATCACACATGCACGAACCATATCCTCCAAAACCTGAATCGTTCGCTCAGACTGACCATCGGTCTGAGGGTGAAATGCAGTACTAAGGTCCAACCTAGTACCTAATTCAGCATGCAATGTTCTCCAAAACTTATATGTAAATTGCGTACCTCTATCTGATATGATGCAAAGTGGAACCCCATGCAATCGAACAATTTCTGAGATATAGAGTTTGGCTAACTTCTCTGCATTGTAAGTCACCTTAACCGGAATAAAGTGAGCATACTTAGTTAATCCGTCAACAGTTACCCAAATAGAATCAAACTTACCCAATGTCTTTGGAAGACCAACCACAAAATCCATTGCAATTCTTTCCCACTTCCATTCAGGAATGGGCATTCTCTGAAGTGTTCCTCCGGGCCTCTGGTGTTCATACTTTACCTGCTGACAATTCGGGCATTGGGCAACAAAATCAGCAATGTCACGCTTCATCCTACTCCACCAAAAATGTTGCCTTAGGTCACGATACATCTTGGTTGCACCAGGATGTATAGAATATCCTGAACTATGAGCCTCTGTAAGAATAGTGTGGATCAAATCATCAACACGGGGCACACATACCCTTCCATTAATTCTCAAAATGCCTTCCTCATCAATTATTTCCTTTTTAGCCTCTCCTCGCAACCATATCCCAATTCGGCTCAGCTTCTCATCATCAAACTGCCTTCCCTTAATCTTGTCAAGAAAAGAAGATCTTGCCTCCACACAGGCCAAAAATCCTCCTTCTCTAGTACTTCCAGCCTCATAAAGTCGTTAGCCAAGTCTGGACCTCTCTAGCCAATGGGCGTCTAGAAACCTATAAGTGGGCTAGACTTCCCATGCTCCCTGTTTTTCTACTTAAAGCATCTGCCACACCATTAGCTTTTCCTGGTTGATACAAAATAGTAATATCATAGTCCTTTAGTAGTTCCATCCATCCTCCTCCTCTGCTCAAATTCAAATCTTTCTGGTAAAGACATACTGTAAACTACGATGATCTGTGTATACTTCACACTTGACCCCATATAGATAATGTCTCCATTGCTTTAATGCAAACACGACTGCAGCCACTCCAAATCATGGGTCGGATAGTTACGTTCATGCATGTTTAATTGCCTTGAAGCATAAGCAATGACATTTCTCTCTTGCATTAGCACTGCACCCAACCCAGAATAAGATGCATCACAATAAACAATGAAATTCTTGCCTTCCACTGGCAAGGTAAGAATTGGTGCAGTAGTCAACAAGGTCTTGAGGTTCTGGAAGCTTTCTTCACATTCGTCCGACCATACAAATGGAACATTCTGCTTAGTCAAATTTGTCAGTTGGGAGGCAACAGAAGAAAATCCCTTGACAAATCGACGGTAGTAGCTAGCTAAACCAACAAAGCTCCTTACCTCTCTGTAACATTGTAGGTCTTACCCAACTCTTCACTGCTTCGATCTTAGAAGGATCCACCATCACCCACCCATCCTTAGAAACCACGTGCCCCAAGAAGGACACTGAATCTAGCCAAAACTCACACTTGGAAAATTTGGCATAAAGCCTTTTCTCCCTCAACACTTCCAATACAATTCTCAAATGCTCCTCATGTTCTTTCCTGCTCTTTGAGTATATCAGTATATCATCAATGAATACAATAACAAAGAGATCCAGATATGGCTTAAAAATCCCGTTCATCAGACTCATGAAGCAGCAGGGGCATTCGTATCCAAAAGACATTACTAAGAATTCATAATGCCCATACCTGGTTCGAAAAGCAGTCTTTGGCACATCTGCTGCCCGTATTTTCAATTGATGATAACCAGATCTCAAATCGATTTTTGAGAAGGTACAAGCACCTTGTAACTGATCGAACAATCATCAATGCGAGGAAGAGGATACTTGTTCTTAACAGTTACCTTATTCAGTTGCCTGTAGTCTATGCACATCCGAAAACTTCCATCCTTCTTCTTCACAAATAAACAGGAGCACCCCAAGGGGATGCACTTGGCCTAATAAAGCCTTTACCTAACAACTCGTGAAGTTGGGCCTTTAACTCCCTTAACTCTACTGGAGCCATTCTATAAAGGGGTATGGAAATGGGGCGAGTACCCGGCTCCAGATCAATACAAAAATCAATATCCCTATCCGGTGGCATACCAGGAAGGTCTGCAGGAAACACATCCAGAAACTCACGGACTATCGAAACAGACTCAATCGAAGGTACTTGGGAAGTATCATCCCTGAGATGTGCCAAGAAAGCTAAACAACCCTTACTAACCATTCTCTTAGAACGAAGAAAGGAGATGATACGAACTGGGGTGGAAGTATAGTTTCCCTCCCACACTAGCGGATCTGTCCCAGGCTTGGCCAATGTCACAGTTTTAGCATTACAATCTAAGATTGCAAAATTTGGAGAAAGCCAAGTCATACCCAGAATTACATCAAAATCAACCATCTCTAGAATAATCAAGTCTACATGAGTATTGTTCCCCACAAAAGTCACAAGACAAGACCTATACACCTTCTCAACTATCACAGACTCACCCACAGGAGTAGAGACACAGATGGGCATGTCAAGCAAATCACAATGTAAATCAAGACCAATAGCAAATGAGGAATATACATATGAAAATGTGGATCCAGGATCAAATAATACAGAAGCCATGCAATCACAAACCAAAAGATTACCTGTGATAACAACATCAGATGTCTCCGCTTCAGATCTCCCGAGGAAAGCATAACAATGGGCCCTATCGCCTGTCTGCCCGTTGCCCCTACCATGTTGCGCTGCAGTAACTCCAGTTTGCCCGCCACCCCAGTTGATTTGGTGACCACCATTACCTTGGCCACCACGTCCTCCAGAATGGCGGCCACTTCCATGACCACCTCTACCTCTGACTATTGGGGGTCTGTAACTCTGTTTTGGACAATATCTCCTAATATGTCCAGTCTCCCCATATCCATAACACTCTCTGGGGTAAAGCATAGGTCTCTGTGAGAATGACAAAGTCTGGGGGTAACCTCTAAACTCAGAGGAATGTTGGCTGGTCTGCGATGGGCCCCCAGCTACAGCCTGCAGTGAAGACTGAATAGGTCGGGCTGGGTAACCTCCTGAACCCTGCCCTTTGGAGTAAGAACCACTAAACTCACCTCCCTTACGAAATTTCTTAGATGTCGAGGCCATGGTGAAGTCGTCTGGTTTCACCCCCTCCACCTCTATCACAAAATCAACCACTTCTTGAAAGGATTTTGCTGCAGCAGCTACCTGTAAGGCTGGAATCTGCAAATCTGACCTCAATCCCTTCACAAAACAGTGAATCCACTCTTGTGGACTGAAGCAAAGCTGGGTGGCATACCTGGATAGTGCACGAAACTTAGCCTCATAAGCAGTAACAGACATCCTGCCTTGCTCTAAGCTTAGGAACTCATCTCTCCTCCTATCCCTCAAAGTCCGGGGTATATACTTCTCCATAAATAAGCTAGAGAATGATGCCCAAGTCATAGGTGGTGCCTGTGCTGGTTGACACTCAACATATGACCGCCACCACATTTTGGCGTTCCCCTGAAACTGATAGGTCACAAACTCAACGCCATATTGTTCTACTATGCCCATTTTATGTAGCAGCTCATGACAATAAACCAGAAAATCGTAGGCATCCTCAGATTCAGCACCCTTGAAGACTGGAGGTTTCAATTTCAAGAACTTAGTGAAAAGTTCATGCTGATCACTCGTCATTATAGGCCCTGTAGTCAATCGAGGAAACGTGCCTACTTCCAATGAGGCATCCATGCGGGGAGCCATAGCAGCTGCATGTTGTACTCCCGGAACCTGAGGTGATGGTGCAGAAAACACTGGAGGTGTCTGGCCCTGATCAGATAACCAGCTAAGATACGCTAGAACCTGGTTAATCATCTCTGGGGTAGGTTGGGGTGGTAATTCCTCATCTTTCACTTGCTCATTTTCCCCTTCCTCACCCTCTCTTACTACCTCATCAGTCGGTGGAGGAGTCACCACCGTAGTACTAGCTGGACCAGGTGTTTGTCCTCTACCTCTAGAGGACGTCCTCCCGCGACCTCTACCACGACCTCTTGCCACTGCTCCTCTTCGAGCTACAGCCCCAGTGGCTGGCTCAGACGCATCCTGTCTTGACGGTGTTAGTGTTGGCACAGTTGTTGCTCTAGTTCTAACCATCTGCGAAATAGAGTGAGGATGTCAGATACCAATTTGTATCACCTAGATACCAATTGGATCCAAGTAATAGCACGAAAGAAAGAAAGAATGGAATTTTCCTAAAGTCCTATAGCCTCTCAAAGAAAAGTAAAGGTGTCCCCCTACCGTTCCTTAAGACTATACTAGACTCGTTCTTGTGTGATGAGACCAACGACCCTAAGGCTCTGATACCAAGTTTTTCAGGAACCAAAACGAGCCGCGAGTGGCACCCACACTTATTCTCCTATGTGAGCGAACCAACCAATCTAAACCCTAACATTTAGCAATATTTCTACCATAATGAACAAATACAATGCGGAAGACTCAAAATCTTATTAATATAATCAATAAATAAGCTTCTAAAATTTCTCAACTATTATCCCCAAAATCTGGAAGTCATCACACCAAGAACATCTATCGTCAAAAATTCTAATCTAAGAGTATTTAAGAAACTAAAATAAGTAAAAAGAATGGTCCATGTCCGAACTTCAAGACATCAAGACGTTAAGGAGAGAATCCAGTCCGAGCTAGGAACAATAGCTCACCCTGAAATCTGACGTGATGAAGACTGGCTAGAGTTGAGGGCGAGTCGAAGTCGATGGCACGTTTGCTCACTCCATAAATAACAAAGAGAAAAATACAAGTAGGGGTCAGTACAAGGAACACGTACTGAGTAGGTATCATCGCCAAACTCAAAATAGAAAGCAATATATATCAAATAATAATATAAACTCGACTACCATACTCAACAGGTGACAACAACAAGTACAATAACCATTGGCCACAACACCAAGCACACCTATGAGGACTCAAGCCTCCACACCATACTCATTTGGGAAATAGTTTCTTTAAATTTGAGTATATTAACATAATTCAAGATTCATTCTCTTTATTTTTCTTGTGTCGGAACGTGACACTCCGATCCCCTACTACTACGTGTCGGTACGTGACACTCCGATCCCCTAATACTACGTGTCGGTTCGTGACACCCGATCCCCTAATTCTACGTGTCGGTTCGTGACACCCGATCCCCTTATACTACGTGTCGGTTCGTGACACCCGATCCCCTAATACTACGTGCCGGTTCGTGACACCCGATCCCCTAATTCTATGTGTCGGTTCGTGACACCCGATCCCCTAATCTCATTATTTTCTAGTTCATCAAGCCTTCCTTTATGTCAAGGCATCATCATTAATAGAGAGGATTTAAGGTTTAAGATTCAACAGCCTCATCATTCTAATCCATCACAATTACATAATCACATCATGCAACCACACAATTAAGCATATAGAAGACTTTACAATACTACCCAATACATATCAATCGCTATTTAGAGTTTACTATGAAATAGCATAAATCATAACCTACCTCCACCGAAGAATCGTGATCAAGCAAGCTACTTCTCAGTGCCTTTGCTTTCCTCTTCGCTTCTCCCTTTTCTCGCTCGTTCTCCCTCTCTCTGTTTTTTTTTATTTTTCCTTCTCCAGATTCTTTTTCTTTTACCCTAATTATCATATGATTCATTATGATGAAAGTAGCCCATTATTTATTTCCTTATTATCTTCTTTAACCCCCAAGTAACTAAGTTATTAAACTTACCCCACTAATTTCATAAAGTTTGTCATGAATAGTCCAAAACCACCCCTTAAAACTTTTAGTAGAAATCCGACCCAGTCGAGGCTACGCAACTCGTGACGGCCTATCGTGCCTGCGACGGTCCGTCCTGCAGGTCCGTCACAGAGTTCAGAGACTGAAATTCAGTAAAAAGGTTTGTGACGGTCCGTCGTATCTACGACGATCTGTGCTGCATTCCGTCGCGAAGTTCAGAGAGTTGATCCCGTACCCAGATTTCAGAGTTTAAGTGTTTTGTCACGAAGACTCTCGACGGACCGTCGTGCCTATGACGGTTAGTCCTACCTGTCGTCGAGGGCAATGAGGAGAGCATAGGAGAATTACACAAGTGTGGGACGACGGAGTTCGTCACGGTCCGTCGTGACCATGACGGTCCGTCGCGTGATCCGTCGACCTCAGTCAGTTTTTATCAAAAATAATTTTGCTGCTCGAAACGACTAAACAGGTCGTTACACTCTATCACCCTGCTAGCTCTGATTATCATTATAGCGCAACCATACTATCACATAACAGAGTTTCTGAATACAACCACTACTGACCCAGACAACCACTTACAACAAGCCCTCGCTTCTTCTGCATCACAGTTTATCCCTTGATACGAATACAAATCCCCTTTCCAAGATTGGACCTAACTACTTTTTGCATTATGAATTATACCTCACTTCTCACCTAAATCATCGGCCTCCGCGTACCAGACAACCTATCAATTGGGCATGATTATACACAATTAATTCTAATGAACGGGATATAAACAAGTAATTACAACAATAATAAACACACATATATAAGATGCATAATTCAATTATTATTTTAGGAGCAAAATTCATTTTCCCAATATTAATGACATGTAGATATGAATGTAACCATCACGAATGGTACTCTCGATAACCCATACTCAACTATTAGTGTGTCGGAATGTGACACCCATCTAATATATATGTGCCGGAACACGACACTCTATGCAATAAATGTGTCAAAATGTGACACTAGTCCAATATATGGGTCAGAACGTGACACTCGACAACACAACTACAGTAACAATCAGTCTCATAATGAACAATGCACATAGTAAGACATTCAAGGAACCAGTTCACGATATGTGAATGGTCATACATAATCATGCATACAATGGATAAATTAACAGACATATATAACACAAAAAGAAGTCAAACTATCACCTACCCCTAGTTTATAGGACGAGACTTTCCCTCACGGTACACATCATATTTAGCAACTAGGAGTACATGTACAATTGTCCCTTTTCTGTGCTTGAAGTCCTAAACATGAATTATATCATCAATCGATAATCTATTTCCCCTTTCTACCCAAAATTACAAAAGCCTTTTGAGGGTTTCTAGGGTGTCCCACACCTTTTTTTGACACTTAGGTAAAAAGGAGGAAGTAATAGTTCGTGTCATTAAGTTCTGCCTTCGAGCGTCTCACTCTGGAACTCCCATCTCGCTGAGGCGCCGCTACCATAGCGGCATGACCCCGTCTGATGGGATAGTGGGTCCTAGTTACTCACTACATATTACCCTTTATAAGTAATAATGGTTTGGGTCGTTATAGTTCCACTTCATCATGATATCAACTTCACTATTAAATTAGAGTTGGACACTCGACCTATATTATCCTATCATATTGAATTCTTTGTAGAATTGAAAAGAACAATAACATAATTTGTTAAGGAATTTACTAGATCAAGTGCGTCATTACGGGTTGTTCCTATAATACCTAAATTTATTTGTTATTATATTTATCGATGATATCGTGATACACTCCCATAGTAGGGACAAACACGAACCATTCTTCATTAGCATGTTAAATTGTATCGGTATGATTAAATTTTTCGTATGTGTAAAGGTCATTTATTTGGTTCTCAAATGGATTTGGATATAACTTAAGGTCACTATAACCTCTTAGGACAAATAGAGTTGAAAGCTTTATTACCGATTAAGTTTTGACATAAGATTTTATTTAGGTCTATTTCTAATGATCATATATCCTAGCACATAATAAAGTAGGTGGCCCATGACCTATCGAATCGAAGACGTTTGAGTTCTATTTATAACTCCACCAGGCTTGCCTCATTTCAAATTCTACGTAAACGTTATTACAATTTTATTAGCGACTGTGACATTGATCGATTACCTAAAATGGAGGAAGAGTATGTTTTACACATTCAAGCGTGAATATATATTTTTACGAAGTAATATTGAGCACCGATATGTGGATGTGTTCAGACAACTTACATTCCTCATATAAAATTTAGCCAACATGGGTCAAAGATCATATTTTTAGATGACTCCTTATTGCTTTCAAGTAGAGCTTTAGTTAATTTACTTAATTGAGGTGTTCTATACTTTGACAAGGTATAAGACAGTTCTGCCACGTTTTGATCGAGATGTTGTATCATCACATAACTCATAGTGATGGTTTTGTAACACCCCTATTCTTAGAAAGAACTAATTATAGCAAGAACCGACTCGGAAAGAGATAAATTGAGAATTTGTCAACTTATCCTTAAATTGTGAGTTTTGGGTTCACCTCAAACGAGCATAACTTTCAGCACACAATGATTTAAGTGTAAGGGTTTTACCCTAATTTTCTTTCCTTATTTGAAGTTTATTTATTTCCTTAAAGAAAATTCAAAGTAATACCATAAATGTTTGAACTTTTTTCAAAAGGAAAAGATAATTTTCGTCCATATTTGGTTTATACTTTCCTTAGAGGAAAAGTTTGGAGATCTATAAATTGAATATCCCTATTAGCTAGCATAACACAATAGAATACACAATGTTGATTTTTAAGAGTTTAATTTATGGAGAGATTTTATTCTCTACCGTTTAATGTCTTTAATTTAGTTTTTAGTTATGTAGACCAACTGGTAATATTATATAATATTATTATGTCTTCTAGTATAGTTTTATGTGTCGTCTTAATTATCATCTATGATTTTGAATTGTAAGCTTTCACACGACGCCCTAATCACCTCTTCACAACCCAACAAATGGTATCAGATGACATGGTTAAATGATTCAATGATTGAGGGTTGAAGATAGGTGCAACGCGGTTTCAAACCAATTTGCAATAAATTTTATGATAATGAAGATTTATGTCCAGCTACATGCGGAGATGAGATTTAAACCATATTTTCAACATTTCTGCTGATGCATCTTTGAAAATAAAAATAAAATATTTTAAAACCATTTTTTGCCCATATGTTCTAAATTTATTTTTTAACTATGGCAAGCAACACTAATGAAGACTATGTGAAGAATGAAGAGTATCATGAATGTGAAGAAGGTGGATCAAGTTTTCACAAGAAAATCCATCCAAAAGGGAAGATGTGTTAGGGTTTTGCCCTAATTTTCTTTCCTTATTTGAAATCTTTTTTTCTTAAAGAAAAGTCAAAGTATAACCATGAATAACAGAACTTTTTTTCGAAAGGAAAATACAATTTTCTTTAATATTTGGTTTATTCTTTCATTAGAGGAAAACTTTTGAGATCTATAAATTGAAGATTCCTATTCGCATAGCATTACACAATAGAGTTCACAATGTAGACTTTTAAGAGTTTTTATATGGAGAGATTTTACTCTCTACCGTTTTAATATCTTTTTATTAGTTTTTAATTATGTAGACCAATTGGTCATATCATAAATATTATTATGCTTTTTAGTATAGTTTTATGTGTTGTCTAATTTATTGTCTTATGATTTGCAATTGTAAGCTTCCGCATGACACCTTGATACCCCCTTCATAACCCAACATTAGGTGCCCTATAAGGTATCAAATGAAATATCTTCAAGACTTCTTTCGACGTCACCGAGTTTGCTAAATTTTGAGTTCGGATGAGGGACATATGATCGTTTGAGTTCAGCCTGTCCGATTAAGAAATTTCATCCAAATTAAAGCAGGTTATTTTGGTCATTTTTCTTCCCCCGCTAGCCTAAATCATCTTTAGTAATATTTTAGGGGTCTAAATTTACTTAGATTAGTTTTCACAATTCTAATATACACTTAGGAATCGAGAGAGAAGTTCAAGAGAGAAAGAAAGGAAAATATTTAACCAATCAAAATTTTCTTACAATCTTCGAGGAATTTTGCCAAGGATTTGATCCTTACGAGGTATGCAAGTTTTCATAGTGATGGGTTCATCCACCCACACTTGAATCATGAGTTTTTTTTATAGATTTCATCTATAAGATTAGGTATATTGAGTTGTTGATGAGTTTCCTGAAGTTTGTGTTTCATTCTTTGATATGAGGTTTCTTGAGTTCTTACTATGAGGATCTTGTGTTTGAGTATTGTTCTTGAGTGATTTAGAGTTGATTTTGTTGTAATTATGTTGGGTCTAAGAATCCAAAAGAGTTCTAGGGAAATCGTTCGATTCTAGGGGAGTTAGACATGAAATTGAAGCAAGAAAATTAATCCCAACAATAAATGTCTTTACATTTAAAATGAGAGGAATGTTTGGTTTCGAATGAGTTCATGAGGAGGTTTTGATCACTATCTCTTTTAAGAGAGCTGTTTGAGTGATAATCTCAAAGTTTGAGGATGAGAAAATGTTTTAAACATATGAGAATGAATTATATTATTGACAATAGAATTGAGCACCGATACGAAAACGAGTTAAGACAACTCAAAGTCCTCATAAACCATGTATGTCAACTTGGATAAATTGTCATACTTTTTAGATGATTCCTTATTGATTTTTAGCATAGCTTGGTGGATCCACCAAGTTAAGGATATCTTATACTTCAGAAAGGTATATGACAATTGGCGTGTCATCACATAGTTTATAGTGATAGTTGTCGATCAGAGAATCTACCAAATAAGAGTAAAAAAGCTATTATTTTTTTAAATACAATAAGTTATTATCTATTGTTTTAAAGACTTCACTTATAATGCATCTTTAATGTTTCTTTTATATTGAAATGAGTTGAGTATTTTGAGTTTGAGTATACTTGAGTATCATTGAGTTGAGATGACGTGAGTATGATCTTTCTTTTTATCAGTTCAAGCTTAAGTTTGTGTTTTAGATTCCTCTTGCATACTCGTGCTTTTCTTGTACAGACGCCCTTTGGACTCATTATTCTTGATGTAGATACAGAAGTTCAGGGTCATCAACAGGCACACCGTTGATACCACTTGCAGTTCCAAAGTTTCTTTGGTGAGTCTCCTTACATCCTGAGGATTTTCACATTTATCTTTCAAATTTGTTGGGATTGTGTGGGTCTTGTATCAACTTCCATAATAGTTATTAGAGGCTTCATAGATATATAGTAGTATTTTGAGGAGTCTTTATCATTCCTTTGTTAAATATTTTAAATACATGAGTTGCCTATATCTGGTTAGTTGAATATTTATACATGTTTAGAGTTATTTATTTAATACAGTTGAGTTAAATATTTGCAATTGAGTTCTTATATTGTTGAGTAAGTCTTTCATGGTGAGTTGAGTCAAGCCAAGGGTTCTCTTAGGGCCAATAATGGTGCTCGAGTGTCAGTTATGTTCAGGATGTAAACTCGGTGCATGAGGGGTTGTCGGTTAGAGGATCTCCCAAATAAGAGTAAAGAATATTCAGATTCTTAATCTTGATGCCAATTAACATATTAATTTGGGATAATGCAAAAGTACCCCCTCAACCTATGCCTGAAATATCATAGACACACTTATACTACACTAAGGTCCTATTTCCCCCTAAACTTATTTTATTAATAATTTTCTACCTCTTCTCGACTTACGTGACACTATCTTGTGGGTCCAATGCTGGTTGACTTTTTTTCAAGCTAGTGCCATGTAGGCTGAAAAGGATAGAAAAATACTTATAAAATAAGTTCAGGGTGTATAGGACCTTAGCATAGTATAAGTATGTCTATGAGATTATGGGCATAGATTGAGGGGGTACTTGTGCATTTTCCCTATTAATTTTCATATTTTCCAAATTTCTAACCTAGAGTAAAATCTTAATTCCTCAAAATCACATAACTTTAAGAAATTTAATATAATAGAATGCACTCAATATGTAGTTATGTACTTACTTGACTCAATATGTTAAACTTGTATTATCATATGTTAGTGAAAAAACATACAAGATAATAAAATTACAAGATTACAATTGAAAATAAAATGAAGAAATTAATTTTTTCAGGCTGAAGCGCGGATATCTTGCTCTCTTTAAGGAGATTCAAGCCCACTGCAGCAAATGTTTTTCACCAGTCCAGCAGTAGTCCTCTTTGATTTGTCCCCTCCGGGATACAAAAACCTTCACAAAATATTACTCAACAACTCTGGACAAAAGTTGAGTTCAAAGCTCCACAAAAAAGAACACCTCCCTTCAACTAATAAGAACTCTCTTTCAGACTAACTCTTTCACTCTTTGTTTTCTCTTGTGTTTTGTGTGTATCTAAAACCAAATGAAGACTAACACTATTTATACTACAAGAAGTCTTCCTAGCAATGAATAGGAAGATAATGGAGGTAGTAAATAGTGAAGATAATGGCCTTAGGAGTTTCATAGGTTACAATGGGAGTTACATAGGTTACAAAGAGTAATGAAGGAATTAAGAATGAAATACATTGACGGATAACCAATGCTAATGGATGATGTAGAAGTTATCCATTCCAATGTTTATTAGAATGTTTTTATCTCTACAATGAATTCAACCAATAAAGCCAAAACTAATGGCATTACATGGCTACCAAGTCAAAGATGAATATCATGATTAAATTGGTAGTTTAAAACACAAATGCCTACTAATGGTCATTCTTATAACTCCAAAATAAAGAAATTTAATATGTTAAATATTAATATTAAAATTCTAATCCCCCACTTATTTTAATATTTAGATAAGAGAGTATATCAGTTGAAGGAAGACTACTACGCATAATGAAGGTGTGCTCTGCATTGAACCTCCACTTAGTGAAACAATAACTTTTAGTCCAGAGTCGTAGTGGTCTCAGACTTGAACTATGACTGCTTAAGGGAAATAAAATATCACTGCTCACACATAATAATCAAGGTGTTGACATGAAATTTAACATCCATCACGTTATGTCCATGTGCTATCTCGGTTTCATATGTGTATTTGAGAATAAACCCCATTCTCATAGGAAGCGACCTACTTCCACACATCACATAGGTGAAATCTGTCGAGAGTGCTCCTGTAAGATTAAAACTCCACCCATACGGGCTACATATATTCATTCAGAGTTTTATCAACTCAACCTTCACAAACTACAGGAAATAATGCACTCACATCATAGGGAGGGGAAAAAATAGTGCATTTTTCACAACAAGTCATCATATGATTAGTTTTTCCCTTTGAACCTAGTTATAGGATCTCTAGTCCCCAGGATGGGTTTTCTCATATATGACTCAAGAATTTGTAGGCTTCAATCCCATCCCCCTCGATGTGCTCCAAACCTTTTATCTTGTTAAGACCTTCGTAAGAGGATCTGCAAGATTATCACAAGATTTGACATAATCAACATTAATGGTACCATTTGTCAAATATGATCTTACATCACTGTGTTTCCTCCTTATAGGTCTGGATTTACCGTTGTAATAACGATTTTGAACTCTACCAATTGCAGCGGTGTTATCACAATGAATTAAAATAGGAGGAATTGGTTTTTCAAAATAAGAAATTTGAAACAATAAATCTCTTAACCAATTCGCTTCCTCACTAGCTGAGGCTAAAGCAATTAGTTCAGCCTCCATGGTAGAGTTAGCAATTATAGTTTGCTTTTTTGATCTCCAACAAACAGCACCACCACCTAAAGTAAAGACATAACCAGTGGTAGAACAGGAATCACCTGACAAAGTGTTCCAATTTACATCACAAAAGCCTTCAAGTACAACATAATATTTTTTATAGAACAAACCACAATTTTTCGTTCCAATTAAATATCTCATAACTCTTGTTATAGTATGCCAATGTTCATTACCTGTCTTGCTTGTAAACCTGCCAAGTACTCCTACTGCATATGCAATATCAGGCCTAGTGCAATCAGTCACATATCTCAAACTTCTGATTATACTAGCATATTCCTTTTGATTTATTACATCATTTTCACTTTCAACAGGAAATAAGTGAACACTTGAATCAAAAGGAGTAGCAACATGCTTGCAATCATGAAAGTTATATTTTTTCAAAATTTTCTCAACATAATGTGACTGGTTAAGGAAAATCCCCTCACATGTTCTTGTTATTTTTATTCAAAGAATAAAATTTGCCTCACCAAGGTCTTTCATATCAAAATGGCTTCTAAGAACATTTTTAGCTTCATCAATAACATTCATATTAGAGTCAAATATCAACAAATCATCAACATATAGGCAAATGATCACATGTGAATTATTCCAAGACTTATGATGTATTCACTTGTCACACTCATTTGTTTTAAAACCATTTTCAATCATGCTGGAATCAAACTTTTCATGACATTGCTTTGGTGCCTGTTTCAAGCCATATGGGGATTTAGTAAGTGTACATACTTTGCTTTCTTGGCCTGCTTCAACAAAACACTCGGGTTGATCCATATAAATTTCTTCATTTAGGTCTCCATTTAGAAAAGCAGTTTTTACATCCATTTGATGAATTTCCAAATCAAAAATTGCAGCCATAGCAACTAAAAGTCTAATGGATGTAATTCTTGTTACCAGAGAAAAAGTATCAAAAAATTCTAGGTCTTCTAGTTGTTTAAAACCTTTTGCAACTAGCCTAGCCTTGTATTGATCAATAGAACCATTCGGTTACAATTTTTTCCTTAAGACCCATTTGCTACCAATTGTTTTACAACCCGGTGGTAAATCAACTAACTTCCAAGTTTTATTAGAAATTAGAGATTCCATTTCATCATTTACAACCTCTTTCCAAAAAATAGAATCATGTGAAGATAATGTTTCTTTCAGAGTTAGAGGGTCATTTTCAACATTAAACACATAAAAATCAGGACCAAAATCTTTTTCTACTCTATCTCTTTTACTTTTTCTTAACTCAAAATCAACAACTTCTTTATTTTTCAAAGTTGAAGTAGAAGAACTAGGTAGTGACAAAATATTTTGTTCAATCCTTTGACCCCCACTATTTTTAGTATCAAAAGGAAATTTATTTTCATGAAAACTAGCATCACCAGATTCTATTACAATATTATCTTCAAGATTAAAAAATCTATAGGCTGTACTATTTGAAGCATAACCAAGAAAGCACAAGTAGTAACTTTCTTACCCAACTTTGTAATCTTGGGATCCATTAACCTCACAAAGGCTAGACAACCCCAAACTCTTAGATATCCCAAACTTGGCTTGTAACCTTTCCACTATTCAAAAGGTGTTTATTTAGACTTTTTATGAGGCACACGATTCAACACATAACAAATAGTTAAGATAGCTTCACCCCAAAAATTTAAAGGTGCATGTGACTCAATAAGCATGACATTAGTCAATTCAACCAAAGTTCTATTTTTCCTTTCTGCTACTCTATTAGACGAAGGAGAGTAAAGAGGAGTAGTTTCATGAATTATTCCCAATGATCTAACAAAAGAATTAAACTCATTTGATTATATTCACGGCCTCGATCACTTCGAATTCTTTTTATTTTTCTTCCAAACTGATTTTCAACTTCATTGATATAAGTTTTGAAATTTTCAAAAGCATCACTTTTATTTTTCATCAAGTATACATATGTAAACTTAAAAAAATCATCAATGAAAGTGATAAAATATCTATCACCTCCACGAGTTAGAATTCCACCAAGTTCACAAATATCAGTATGAACTAATTCTAACAAATCAGTTATTCTTTCAACTTGAAAATGAGGCCTTTTAGTGACCTTGGCTTTACTACAAGCCTCACACTTTTCAAAATTCTGTTTAACCATTTGGATTAATCCTAAACTACTCATGATTCCAACATAACGATCATCAATATGACATAAACGAGCATGCCAAAAATTAGTAGAAGAAAGCATATAAACAGAAGTAGAAGTTTTATTCATTTCAACATTCAACTTAAACATACCATCACATGCATATCCCTTCCCCACAAAAATGCCTTTCTTCACTATTACATATTGATCAGATTCAATAATCTGTTTAAAGCCTGCTTTATTAAGAAGAAAACTAGACATCAAATTTTTTCTCATAGAAGGAGTATAAAATACATCTTTCAATGTTAAATATCCTTCAAGAAGTAAAACACAATTCAACATCTCCCTTTCCAAGCACTTGAGTAGTGTGAGCATCACCAAGCATGATGGTTTTGGGCTCCTCAAAATGAGTATATTTTTTAAACCAGTCTTTGTCATAATTGACATGACGGTTTGCACCAGAATCAGCCCACCATCCATCAACATTCTCAACCATATTTATGTCGGTAATCACCGCCACAAAAGGTTCTTCGGTAACGTTTGCCTGCGGATTAGGACCACGTTTCCGAAATCTGCAAAATCAAGCAATATTCCCACTCTTGCCACAAACAAAGCATGGTCCCTTTTCTTGAACATGTTGATTTTGTGCTTGGTGATTTTCACCATTATTTTTCTTGGGAGGTCTACCATTATTTTTCTTGAATTTTTTTCTTCTTAGGCTTTAGAGAAGTATTTTTGTGAGTTTCAGGAGTAGCATTATTCGAAGTTATTAAATTTACCTTCGATGTGATATTGTTCTCTTCTGTTTGTAAAAGTGCATGTTGGCCTATTGCTTCTTCTTCCATGCGGATTTTCATTATCAAGTTTTCAAGAGAGGTTTCCTTTTGTTTGTGGCGCATAGTTTTTTGAAATTCCTTCCATGAAGGGGGAAGTTTATTAACTATGCCACAAACAATAAGGTTATCCAATTTTAACCTCTTCGGACCTAAGCTCTCCAACAATCATGATCAAGTCTTGAGCTTGATCTACCACTGATTTGTTGTCCACAATTTGGAAACGAAAAAATCTACTAGCTGCATATTTTTTTGCTCAAGCCTCTTCTGTATCATATTTACTCTGCAATGCCATCCAAATTTTCTTTGCACTAGAGTAAGTTCTAGCATAATAATCATAAAAATTATCAGACAGACAATTAAGAAGATAATACCGACACTTATATGAATCACCATCGTACTTTTCCACTTTCTCTAGAAGAGAAATAGTTTCATCATCATTCATAGTGGTGATGTCTTCTTTATTTGGATTCTTCTCAGTTAATACATTAGAAACATAGAGAAGACTTAAGTATAAAAGTACTTTACCTTTCCATCTCTTGGAAATGGTTACCATTGAACCGAAATGGCTTGTTAAGATCTCCCATCTTGACATCCGCGGTTTTTTCAATTGTAGCCATCTTTGAATCTCCTTAAAATTGTTAGTGAAAAAACTTACAAGATAATAAAATTGAAAGATTATAATTGAAAATAAAATGAAGAAATTAATCTCTTCAGGCTGAGGCGCGGATATCTCGCTCTCTTTAAAGAGTTTCAAGCCCATTGCAACAAATGTTTTTCACCGGTCCAGCAGTAGTCCTCTTTGACTTGTCCCCTCCAGGATACAACAACCTTCACAAAGTATAACTCAACAACTCTGGACAAGAGTTGAGTTCAAAGCTCCACAAAAAAGAACACCTCCCTTCAACTAATAAGAATTCTCTTTTAGACTAACTCTTTCACTCTTTGTTTTCTCTTTTGTTTTGTGTGTATCTAAAACCAAATGAAGACTACCACTATTTATACTACAAGAAGTCTTCCTAGCAATGAATAGGAAGATAATGGAGGTAGTAAATAGTGAAGATAATGGCCTTAGGAGTTTCATAGGTTACATAGGTTACAATGGGAGTTACATAGGTTACAAAGAGTAATGGAGGAATTAAGAATGAAATACATTGATGGATAACCAATGCTAATGGATGATGGAGAAGTTATCCATTCCAATGTTTATTGGAATGTTTTTATCTCTACAATGAATTCAACCAATAAAGCCAAAAGTAATGGCATTACATTGCTACCAAGTCAAAGATGAATAGCATGATTAAATTGGTAGTTTAAAACACAAATGCCTACCAATGGTCATTCTTATAACTCCAAAATAAAGCAATATACTATGTTAAATATTAATATTAAAATGCTAATAACCTAACATCATATACTATTAAAAGTGGGAACAACCTAAGTAAAAAGTTGAATTACCATTTCATCCTTCAACTAAAAAAAATGAAAACATTAATTAATTAGTTATTCAATAATAATGCTATCATATTAATAAATAATTATACTACTGCTAATAATCATAAACAGTTAATAAGCCGTCCATCTTTCAAATTCCCAGAAGTTATGACCTTTAAATCTCCTATGCGACTACACATCTATTTAGAAATCGAAAGTCTGAAATAGATTTTCTTAGTAAATAGGATTCATATACTGGTTCAAACGCAACTTCTTCTACTTGTGGAAATGGTTCACTTCAACAACTAGTATATTTTATCCCGTTTTTCTTTCTATGGTTTCTTCTTAATTTATTTTCCTTTTTCGGACTATATCACGTTAACTTATTTTTATTATTCTCTCATGTTACCATGACTGTCAAAAGTGCGCTTGAGTACTTTTAAATGGCATCAGAGGTTTCCAAATATTTGTCGCAAGGATTTTAAAATGGCTGAGCAAACGAAGTGTGAATTGCTAACCAGATGAAGGATGCGTCCAAATAATTTTTTATTTGGAAACAAAGTTGTAAGGATAGGTACATAGTTTTTTTTTTTTTTTTTTTTTTTTTTTTTTTTTTTATTTTCTAAGCAAATATATTGAAAAAAAATTGAGTCTTTTTTCCTCCCGTTTGACTACTATGCCTAGAGGATAACTGTACTTTCCTAATGAGGCTTTGTTGCATATGGTGCTGCAGAAGTGATCTCATTAGTGATGACTTAAGAAAATGATGGTTTCCTTTGTATGTTTGAACTCGATGATTTCTTGTAGCGAATTCACTTTTTCAATCAACAACCTAACTTTTTCCCTGAGTTGTTGTGTGTCATGCTGTTAATATTAGCTTAAAATGAAATTCCTTTTAGATCCATGTATTTAACTTTTCTTCAGTGTTCTTTCTTCTACTTAACTCCGTTTTCAAGTAAATTTAGTATTTTAGTTAGTGTGATTGATAATCAAGAATTTCACTATCAATTGACGCATGAAAAAAACCATTCTGATAATAATCATTTTCATCTCAACACTTTCTTTCTTTACCATCAAACACAATGTCTTAGACTTTTAATTATGAAAACAATAGAAACACAATGACAAGAGAAGAGTGATTTCTTATTCTTTCAATAAGTATGTTCAAGTATGCACAATAAGAGTTCCAACGCCTCCACATATAATATTGATTGAGGCATACAAAAGGTTGTTATACCAAATTTGTATTAACATGGGAGATTGACTATGGGATAAGTTAGAGTGTGAAAGTTATAATCATTATGATGTATGTAGTGAAGGATTAACTATATATACATTATAGAGAATATTCGGGGGCATCCATATAATATTTCATAATAAAAAAATAATTGTTATTGCATTTTTTTATTACCTATCATTCAGATTCTTTTATGTCTAAACTATTGGGACATTAATATTAAATTTACTAGTGAGGATTTTATACTGGCAACCAATTTTATATAGTAATAAGGGACAAACGTACAACACACGTATCTTGGACTAGTAAAATAATAAGCACAAGAAGTCCCCAAAACCGAAACCAAAATGTGTCTCTGGTAACTTTAAGGAATCCCTATCTTTAACTTACTAAATAATAACATGTATAACCTAAACCTATTGTAAATCCATTCTATAATTAAAAAAATAACTTGTTTTGAGACGCACGTGCGTTGCACGTGATGATCAAATCATGTATAATACTATTCCTAAAAAATAATATGAATATGACTAAATAATTAGTCACGCCTAAAATCTCTTAGTTACACCTCTTAATTAAATTTCCTACTCCCTTTTCCATAGTGCATTACTTTGTTGCTATTGTTTTGCAGGTGTTTTTACTTTTAATATAATATAGTATAAATAAATATTGATATCAAATATAGAATATATACTAAATTGGACGATTTAGCTGGAGTATTAAATTAATTTAACATTCATATTACGGAGTGTTGTAATTTTATTGAACTTTGAGATTGTCAACATTTGTAAATAATACTTGAGGTTCTAAGAAGAGAAGAATATAAAACATGAAGAACCGTAGTTAAAAATTGTGAAAAAAACCCTCCATTTATAGTTAAAAATGTGTAGCATTAGTATGTGCGTATTGTTTCATATCATAGAAATATAGAAAATATATTAAATTGAGTGTTTTAAAATTTAATAATAATAATAATTATATATTTTTTAAAATGTAGTTTAAAAATTTGATGAAATCCCTCTTTTTACAACCAACAAAGGGTAGTGTACGAAATACAACTTGTGGTGCCTTAGAAAAAAGAAGTCACAATCCTTTAGAAAAGTCACAGCCCTTGTAGAAGTTCAAAATTCATCTAAAAAGTTATAATTCTTGAAAAAGTTGCAATCCTTTGAATAAATCACAACTCCAATTGAAATTGACGGCTAATAATATGCAAATTATAGTCACCATAACCAATATAAGCATTAAAAGTTTGTCCGCCGGGCATAACAGACTACGACCAACAAAAAGGAATTGTAGTTCAAAGTTAACAAAATTTGACCCCTTTTCCCCTCAACTCCACATAACAATATCATTAACAATAATTGACCATCTGTTCATATAAAAAATAACAAGAATTAAGGTTGTGGTTATAACTTTTTTTTCTTTTTATTATATTTTATTTTATTCAATTTTTTTTGTTGGTTGTGGTTATAACTTATATTTGATTCCCTCGAGTTCTTAGAGAGATGTTCCGGCCGAAAATGAGTTACGACTTCCATCCTCACTTATTTTAGTTTACTAGGTTATGATGCCCGTGCTATACATGGGTCCAACAACAATTTGTGTTTTAATATAATGTTGAATGTGTCTCGTGCATTTGGATGTGATTAAGACTCTCAAAGAACAATAAATAGTTTACAAATAAATTATAACAAATATGAAATATCACATGGATTCATCATTTTTTGAGTTAAGGGTATAGGAAAAACGTCTTTTTATACCTTTTGGGGAAAGTAGTAAAGATATAAAGATCTAGGTAGCGCGAGGGGTGCATCTGAACCCTCCTTCAATGAAAAATTATATTATGTATACATAAAATTATATCTGACCTTTTGTGCGTTCAGTCCTTCATATTTCAAATAGGCATAATACATTTATTGGACGCTAAACTTGACTTCAAATTTTAACTTTGACATTAAGCTTTCATAGTGCACAAATAGTCACTTTAACTATCCTATCTTTCAATAAATAAACACGCGATTTTTGGAGTCAAAGTGCGTGAAATGCAAACGCTCCCACGTGTATCAGTGAGCCAATCAGTGGTTGCCAACATCATTTTTTTAAAAAAATATCTTACAGGTCATTTTGAAACTAACAAAAAATAAAATTAATTTTAACTAATATAAAAGAGATTCATTAAGGGTAGAATTGTCATTTCGACATTTTTTTACCTTTGTGGGCCTTGAAAATTATCACTCACTTGCGCAGAATGGTGCATTTCACGCATTTTGCTAGGTAGAAATCACGTTTTTATTTATTGAAAGATGGAATAGTTAAAGTACCTATTTGTGCACTATGAAAGTTTGAGGTCAAAGATAAAATTTGAAGCCAAGTTTAGGGTCCAATATATGTATTATGCCTTTCAAATATCCTTACAACATCATTACACTTTTTGAAACTCCTCTATGAAATTACAATAAATTTCTTCTTCTTTTTCTTCTTCTTTCTTCTTGCATAAATTTGATACGCTCAAACTTACTTCTCAAATAAGAAGTAAAAAAGTCGTGTCAAGTAAATAACCCAACTAGTGAGGTTGGGATCGTTCCCACGAGGAAAATAGTTTAGACTTAACTTCAATCTATTATTACTATTGTTCAGTCAATTACTTCCTTGGAAAGTAAAAACAATAAAAGGGGGGTTTATATTTCTAAATGAATGAAAAGAACTAACGAAATTGAAAGAGACACTTAACAGCTTTGAATGTTGGAGTTTAATCAATTAATCAAAGTAACTAGGGTTTCTGTGTTCCCCACAGGTTCATAACTTGATAATTCTAACTATAACAATTCTTTCCTAGTATCTTGCATTCAAAGTGATAAGTTATGTATTTCTAAATCCTTGGTCCGGCATCTAGAAAATTTCACTCCATACCTTGGTCCGGCTACGTGTGTTGCTATCCTAACCCTTATCTTTACCTCATATTAAGCATCGTATTCGATATTTGACTAAGTTATTACCTCGTACCAATCAATACTAGCCTATTAGATAGTATACACTAAATCTATGTTGATAATTCTTTTCCTATTATCTACCTCCTTGGTCCGGCAATTAGCATTAAGGTGAGTTCTAACGTTGGCCATCCGTTTAAAAGACTTCTAAGCGAAAGAATTATTAATACATGCAAGACACTATTCTAGAATTGTTATTTTAGTCAGGTTTTACCTCATTATTTTCCTATGGTTCCCACAACCCTAGTTATGGAGTTTAGTTACCCATAGTCATAATCACAATATTCAAATATATTATATAAGAATTCATGTACTTACTTCAATGAGAAAGAGTAAAATCCGAAAGTTTGCTTGATTAATCAACAAAAATCACCAACAATCACTTGTAAGAATCTCAAAGTAATCAAGAATCTCACAAAAAGTCTAATGATAATCAAAAGCCTAACCAAATAATCCAGAGTCTAACTAATAATACTGTGTCTAACTAATAATACAGAGTCTAACCTCAAAAACGAGGTTTTTCGAACTATTTATAAAAAATAAAAACCTAAGTAAACAAGGATTCTATCTGCTGGAAATCTATCAAAACGCGGCTGGGTCGACGGACCTCGCGACGGATCGTCGTGGTCACGACGGACCGTCATGGACACCATCGTCCCATACTTGTGCAGTTTCTTCTGCTACTCTCTTCATTACCCTCAACGGCAAGTATGACGGATCGTCACAGACACGACGGTCCGTCGAGGGTCTTCGTTCCAAAACACTTAAACTCTTGGAATATGGGTACTGGGATTACTTTTCTGAACTTCATGACAAACCTGCAGGATGGACCCTCATAGACACGACGGACCGTCATGGACTTCGTAACCCCACACTTGGTCAGACTTCCACATCTTCCTTCAACAGCTGCACTACGCTGGCACCTACAGACCGTCACAAACATGACGGACTGTCACAAGCTCCGTAGGTGGTCTCTTCTGCATTTCTTCGCTCAAAATCTCCGCATTCATCTTTGGACAGATTTCCTGCAAATAAGGAGAAACTTATATAAAAATTTGCACAAAAAGGCTTTTGGACACACTAAACTTAAGGAAAAAGTATTAATAATACCGTGAAACCATGGTATATCAACACCATCAATTTAAATTCGTTGTTTGTCCTCAAGCGACGCACTATGACTCAATACAAAATCTTTGTATAATAGTATCCATGTTTTATCATTTGCAATCATTTGGCTATCAATCCCGATTAATCTCATCATGTTTATGCATGCTATCACTATTAGTCTTGAATTATGTGGGATCAGAGCAGACTCACCATGCACTAACACCTATCCTCTTTGATTTATCACCGAGATTCTAATATTTTCGGTATTGTAACTAGTGTCCTCACTTTAAAACAAAATCCTCATTTTTCACACAATGATTTCAGTTTGAGTATAAGGATTACTTTTCAACACTCGCTCTCAGAACAAATTCAAGCTCATTCATACATATTGCCATAAGCTTGCCCTTATTTTCACTACCTTAAGTTCACTATACAACCCTTAGGATCACGATAGGACTTTCTTAGCTTGTAACATACGCTCAGGGTCAGGTAGGGTATATTTTAGGTATACTTTAGTGACTTTTTTCCCTCCTTGACATATCGGATAAACATACCATTTTCTATCATTTCATCTCGCCAACTTTCTCATATTCTTTCACCTTGCTATTTTCTCTTCTTTCTTCATTTGTGTAAGTGACTCTCTTCTTTTCTTGCTTGTATTTCTTGTATATTTTTCTTTTTCTTTACTTTTCTTTCAACTAATTATTGAGTCACTTTACTTTTGTTCTTTCTCTCTCTTTGTTCTTTCAACCCCACTTTCCAGAGCATTCCTTATAATAGCCACCCTCAACTCATGGCTTTGCCATGAGTCATAAGTACACAATATCCAAAGTTGGGTCAGGGCCATAACGAAGGTTGTTTACTGCATTAGCCACCCTCAACTTATGCTTTTGGCATAAGCTGAGGTGCACATGTACAAGGAGGGACCAGGGACAACACATTATTCCCAGAAAAGATCAGTTGGGGTGAAAAAGAAAGGTCTAATTTAAGCTCAGATCAATTAGATCAAAGATGGATAAATTTCATTTGGTTTTTTTTTATTTAGGCTAAAAATGGTCTATATTGAATAAGGGCCTATGATCCTTTCCTAATTGTCTATTACAACTTACTTTTAGCAGGACTAACCAGGCAAGTTCTAGCTTAGTACAAATAGCGGACTATTCAAATCTTCCTCACACTCACTTGACATATCATCACTCTACCAGATTATCAGACACCTAGTTCGAATTTTAGACTTAGGGTAATGCAGTGGTGTACCTCTATGTCATGCTCCAGAGTTAAATTATGTACACAAGATATAGACATGCCGGTTCAACAAAAAAAGTAATCAGTCTCTTGGGGAAAAAGAACACAGGCAAGAAAACCCCAAAAGAGGATAGTGAATTGGGCTACTCAGACTTCACCCTAGCACTCACTTTCCATTTACCCCACCCCCAACAAAAAAACATGCAATTGTCTCCAATGCATAAATATTGAAATACTAGAGTGGTAGGTGAAGCAAACCTGGGGCGAAAGCACCGACGATCAACAAGCTGGTGGGTCTGGTTCCCCTAAACCCACTTCCTCTATAATCTGGACACCCTCAGTGGTGTCCTCAGCAACAACAGCACTATCAGCAGTTCCTCCCGCTATCTCCACAGTTAGGGAGCTAGACGCCCTAGCCGCTAACTCTCCTGCTCTCATTTGGCGCGCCTCCTCCTCAGCAAGCGAGGTTCTCCGCGCAGCCTCCATATCATGGCGCTCCTTCTTCTGTGCTCGCGCCTCATGCTCCTCTCGACCCCTACGCCTCTTAGCATGCTCACGAGGGGGCGGTGGTGGAATGTATGAAGTGGCGAATAGGGCCGCCAACACTGTGTCTTCAGCAGGCTCTGCAGAAGGGGCCTCAGACTCATGCACCCTAGCCTCTAAGATTGTATCAATATCTGCTCGAAGACTGTCGACCGCAGCCTGAAGGGTCGACACATCCACCGGAGGAGCTGGCCGGGCTAGCACCCGCAACTCAAAAGCGTCCAAGCGCTGGTGAACCTCAGACCTGCTCTAGTGGGGCTTGTTTGGCGGGGGCAGCCCGCCTATCAATCTGTGATCGGAGAGTCTCTATGGAGGATGCATAGAACTCTCGGACCAGCTCTTCACTATAGCGTCCCAACGGATGTGCTGTCCACTCCAGTCGAAGTCAGGTGAAGAGATTGTGGATCTCAAGCATCATCGGGAGAGTCCCTGTAAGGATCCGCCGCTCCAATGTGAGTGTTCAAGTCATAACTTCTTTGTCATTCAGGAACTTTGCGTCGGAGTAGACTTGAAATTGCCCATCGACACACCACCGATTGGGCCGGTCAGTAGCCGGGGTGGAGGCATGAGCTGGTGAACCGGGTGTGGATTTCGAACTGTCAGCCTCATTAGACGAGGTCGACGCTGCAGCGGTGGCGGGTGCGAGAACCTCATAAGAGCCGGAGGCTTCCTCCGACCCCGAAACTCCTAAGAAGCCAGACACTCCTTTTTCATTGGTGGCTGACCCAGAAAGTGTACCGGTCAGTGTGCGCTCCTCATCACTGGGAGGTAGTGACTACGCCGGACGCCACCTTTTTGGGTGTGGCTCTGGCAGCACGTTCAGCACGGGAAGGGGTGGAAGTGACTGGGGGCACGTACTCGGGGTCACACTCATCATCAGAGCCAATGACCATGCGGGCAGACGAGACGACAGACTTCGATCACCCGCGTGCATAGACTCGATCTTGTTATGGTGCCATAGTAGATAGTACCTGTAAAGGATCAATATTAGTACGAGAAGTGGCAAACAAGACAAGCAAAACCACACACAAAAAAAAATTAAAATAAAATGACATTTCTATAGTATCAGTGAAACGCGATGGGCCAGGTAACGACTCGTCATGACTATGACGGACTGTCATGGGGTCCGTCGTGTCTTACTTAGACTGTGTATATATGGAGAACCCTGAAGGAGAGTCTCAGACAAGTATGACGGTATGTGTAGGACGGACCGTCTCAGGTACGACAGTCCGTCGTAGGTGTCCGTCAGAGGACACTTGAAAAAAAAATATGGGGACCCTTAGGAAAGGGGTCTCTGACCATCATAACGGTCATGCAGGACGGACCGCCGTGGGTATGATGGTCCGTCGTACTTGTCCGTTTGAGGACACTTGGAAAAATGGAGAGAGACCCTTAGAAACAGGGTCTCTGACAACCAGAACGGTTGTGCAGGACGGACCGTCGTAAAGACGATAGTCCGTCATATGTTTCCGTTGGAGGACACTTAGAAAAATGAAGAGAGACCCTTAGAAACGGGGTCTCTGACAACCACAACGGTTGTGCAGGAAGGACCGTCGTAAAGACGACGGTCCGTCACATGTGTACGTTGGAGGACACTTAGAAAAAGTGAGAGACCCTCAGGAATAGGGTCTATGACAACCAGAACGGTTGTGCAGGACGGACCGTCATAGGTATGACTGTCCGTCGCATATGTCCGTTCGAGGATACTTGCATAAAATGGACAGTGGGGTGTTAGGGATTTTGGAGCGGACCCTACGACGGTCCCTCGTGGGTACGCTCAAACTTACTTCTCAAATAAGAAGTAAAGCAGTCGTGTCAAGTAAATAACCCAACTAGTGAGGTTGGGATCGTTCCCACGAGGAAAATAGTTTAAATTCAATCTATTATTACTATTGTTCAGTCAATTACTTCCTTGGAAAGTAAAAACAATAAAAGGGGGGTTTCTATTTCTAAATGAATGAAAATTAACTAACGATATTTAAAGAGACACTTAACAGCTTTGAATGTTGGAGTTTAATTAATTAATCAAAGTAACTAGGGTTTACGTTTTCCCCTACAGGTTCATAACTTGATAATTCTAACTATATCAATTCTTTCCTAGTATCTTGCATTCAAAGTGATAAGTTATGTATTTCTAAATCCTTGGTCCGGCATCTAGAAAATTTCACTCCGTACCTTGGTCCGGCTACGTGTGTTGCTATCCTAACCTTTATATTTACCTCATATTAAGCATCATATTCGTTAATTGTATAAGTTATTACCTCGTATCAATCAATACTAGCCTATTAGTTAGTATACACTAAATCTATGTTGATAATTCTTTTCCTATTCTCTACCTCCTTGGTCCAGCAAGTAGCATTAAGGTGAGTTCTAACGTTGGCCATCCATTAAAAAGACTTCTAAGCGAAAGAATTATTAATACATGCAAGACACTATTCTAGAATTGTTATTTTAGTTAGGTTTTACCTCATTATTTGCATATGGTTCCCACAACCCTAGTTATGGAGTTTAGTTACTCATAGTCATAATCACAATATTCAAATATATTATATAAGAATTCATGTACTTACTTCTATGAAAAGAGTAAAATCTGAAAGTTTTCTTGATTAATCAACAAAAATCACCAACAATCACTTGCAAGAATCTCAAAGTAATCAAGAATCTCACAAAAAGTCTAATAATAATCAAAAGCCTAACGAAATAATCCAGAGTCTAACTAATAATACCGTGTCTTACTAATTATATAGAGTCTAACCTCAAAAACGAGTTTTTTCAAACTATTTATAGAAAATAAAAACCTAAGTAAACAAGGATTCTATCTGCTGGAAGTCTATCAAAATGCGGCTGGGTCGACGGACCTCGCGACGGATTGTCGTGGTCACGACGGACCGTCATGGACTCCGTCATCCCATACTTGTGCAGTTTCTTCTGCTGCTCTCTTCATTACCCTCAACGGCAAGTATGACGGATCCTCACCGACACGACGGTCCGTCGAGGGTCTTCGTTCCAAAACACTTAAACTCTTGGAATATGGGTACTGGGATTACTTTTCTGAACTTCATGACGAACCTGCAGGACGGACCGTCATAGACACGACGGACCGTCATGAACACCGTAACCCCACAGTTGGTCAGACTTCCCCATCTTCCTTCAGCAGCTGCACTACGCTGCCACCGACGGACCGTCACAAGCATGACGAACCGTCACAAGCTCCGTAGGTGGTCTCTTCTGCATTTCTTCGCTCAAAATCTCTGCATTCATCTTTGGACAGATTTCCTATAAATAAGGAGAAACTTATATAAAAATTTGCACAAAAAGGCTTTTGGACACACTAAACTTAAGGAAAAAATATTAATAATACCGTGAAACCACGGTATATCAAAATACAAAGAAAAATTCCATGATAAACCATGATGATCATATACCCAAATTTATATATAATTGGGTTGTCTATTTTGTTTCGTTGTGCTTTTCTTTAATGCAATTACAAACTTGAACCCAAGCATATTACTTAGTTTTTCATTTCCTACCCATTATTCTATGTCACATGATCAATCAACCAAGTGTGTCATTTTACTATTATTGGTTTACACCATTTTCTTGAACAAAGGAAATCATAGAGTCCGATTGAGAGTCATATGAAAGTGCTACCAAAAAAGAGCTTCCTCACTGATTGCATTCTTTTTAAATTAAGCATTTTGATAAAAGTTATTGTGGTTGATTTTGAATTTAACATGTTAACTGATTCATTAGCGTATTTGAAAAGTGTGGAGCATTCGAATTTTGCTGAAAATTGGCTATATGGACAAGTCTCAGAAGTGATGTGTCCACTAAAAAGTAGTGAATTTTAAATTTTTTCTTATAATTATTTTACAAAAAGTAGGTCCATTATATACGAAATTGATTAAAAATATAGTTCTTAATGTTGAAAGAAAACTATATTATTGATTTTTCTGATAAGAGATCCTATGCCGGAGTGCATACTATTTGGGACACAAAAAAAAAATAAAGGGCGAGAAACTTATTGGTATAAGACATGAGAGGGTAGAAAATTGAGGAGTAAATGAAATGGAGAATGAGTTAATGTCTATTTATTTATGTCATAGACTTAGTTCTAGAAAAATCTTATGTTTACATTTTGCCGAAAAGTCATGTATCTTGTGGAGGAAATTAACCACTTGAAAAAAATATTTTAATGCAATTTAAAAATCCAATTATAGATTTTTAAATGAAATATATATAAAATGATGATATTACCCTAGATCGTCTTCAATTTTTTAAATTAAACCTAAATCAGTTCACATATTTAGATTAATATGTTTGAAACCAAGTAAAAGTACAAACTTGATTATATATTTTAATGAAGAGCGCACTTTTATAATCTAGTAAACATTTTATGTTTACTCTAAATACAAATATATCCTCCTATTCATTTTAGGAAAAATGTAATCCTGAAATCTCAGAGACATACTTATACTATATTAATGTCTTATTACATCCCTGAACTTATTTTATAAATAATTTTCTATCCCTTTTCGGCCTACGTAGAAACATCTTGTGAGTCTAACGTGTGTTGACATTTTCTTTCAAGCTAGTGTCACGTATGTCGAAAAGGAGTAGAAAATTATTTGTAAAATAAGTTTAGCGGGTAATATGATCTTAGTATAGTATAAGTGTCTCTGAGATTTCGGGCATAAGTTGAGGGGGTACTTATGCATATTCCCTTCATAAGATATCCCCGCTTGGATACATCTCTCCCATGACGTGATATATATCATTATTAATGTATACGACAACCAAGGAATATATTCGAGAGCAACGAAGAATTTGAGATTTTTATAATTGATGAAACTTTTGGGATAGGTTTTCATTAGCCTCTAAATATATGAAATTTCTATACTTTATACTATTTTTTGTTTTTACAGTAAACAACTTCAATATATTATTTAATAATCTATTTCAAATGTTCAAAGGACATAAAGCGTTGTTTACAATCCGAATTGAGAAAGTTGAATTCCAAAAAATTCTATGCAGGAAGGAAATAGAGAATTCGTTAGATTATGATTTAAAACATTTCACATTCGAGAAAAAATACAAAAAATATTGATATATTTGAAAATTTTCATCGATCTTCATATATTTTTGCTAGTGGTATCTATTTTTTCTACAATGTTATCATTTTTTTTAAAATATTTGCACCATTAGATTTGTATATGATAAAATACTAATCACTTATCAACCACTTCGTAAAGATTGATTCATAGCCTTTCAGATCTCTACTGCCTCAACTAATTAAGTATAATGTGTTTGCAATTTGCTTTGTTGGTGAATTTTGTGATACATTTCATTATTGTTTCGATAATAGAAATACTTCTATTTATTTTGAATTTAATATTGAAATTATTTATTAAAACTTGATTTCTAATTTCCACAACAATAAAAACAATCATAAAATCAAATTTATTTCTATATATAATAAGAACTATCATAATATTATATTATAAATATTGAAAGTACTTATTAAAATATTAGTTTCTAACTCCACAAAAATAAAAACAATCATAAAAGTAATTTCATTTTTATATACAATAACCATTGACATAATGTTATATTATAAATTACATTAATAAAATCTAATGAAAATGTGGATCCATATTAAATGTCACATCATTAGGATAAACATGACATTTAAGAAAATATTTTTGATTGTATTGTCATTATAAATCTACTTCTCCCTCCGTTTTGAAAAGGATGACCTAGTTTGACTTGGAACGGAGTTTAAGAAAAGAAAGAAGACTTTTTAATCTTGTGGATCTAAATTAAAGTTATGTCAAAAAGTAGCAAAATGCCCTTCAATCTAGTGGATTTAAACAAGTCACGTGGAAAGTTAAAGTTAAAATGTTGCCAAAAAAGGATAGGGGTCATTCTTTTTGGAACAAACTAAAAAAAATAGGGACATTCTTTTTGAAACGTGGGGAGTACCATTTCTTTTGATGCCATATCTTAAAAACAAACATTCTAGAATATTTATAAATGACAAATTTGCCCAACAAATTGCTTACTGAAAATTTTGATAAATTTCAATTATTATGAAATATCTAAGGTTAATTATTTGTATTACAAAATTGTAAGAACTGCAAATTTATAACTACAAAGATGCTACAAAAGGGCCTCAGATATAGAGGAACATCAACAACCCTTTCCTATTTGTTGAAAGTTTAACTAAAATAAGAAACTAAAACTTTTTACAACATTTGATTGATAGGAATAAATCAAACAAATAAAATAGATGGCTGTCAGAATACAACTTCAGCTTTATTTTAACTGTTGCGTCCCATTCAAACTGCACAATATGAATAAGCATTAATAATGACCTAGTTACGCTGCCACTTAAACTTTGTTTCAAATCGTGAATAAATAATGACATAAAAAAGCTTAACTATTCAAATTGATGGGTTTGAAACGTATAGTATCTTTTAAGCAACCATAATATATGCATGTTCACAAAATTTCAGTACCATAATAATTTGCAACATTTGAACTTAATTGATGTCTTGTAGCTGATCTACGAAAAGATCCTCATAATTTATCGCAACAACATGTAGTATCTAACATAAAGCAGATTGGTGGATCAAATAAAAACAGAACTCGAGATTAACCAAGTTCCCTTTCTAGTTTTGAAATATCAAAATGCAAGATATGTATTTCAGTAAGTTTAGCTACAATATCAAAAATGAAGATAATAATAATCATAAAATTCATTCAATAGAGATAAACCTGCTTCAGGTTACCATTGATCTCTATTGTGCAACCTTACTTTCATGAAAAATTTCTGTAAAAAAAAACTAAAAAATCTAAGTAAAAGAACAAAATATAAAAATTGAAAAAAAAAATGACGAAATGCTTAAATGTTAACCTTGTTCTTTGCTAGGGTTCAAAATTGTTCAGTCGATTCTTAGAACCATCAGACATGTTTTTTCTCCTGCATTAATACAAATTATCATTTGACATACAAAAAGTGTTAAGCCAAAATTGTGACTCAAGAATCAAGAGAAAATGCATAATACAATTTTTGACGATTCATATCTGAGAGAACCTCCTTGCTGTTTGTGCTTTAAGTTCAAATTGTATATCATCATACTCTAATGGTCCAATGTTTTATATTTCTAGGAACTCACTTATAGATGCTCCAAGTGCATAGTTTCCAAAAAAACTAAAGAAGTCTAATAAGTTGGGAATGAAATAATTGAACATTTTATTTGGTGGTGACGCAAAGGAGAAACATGTTTGAAGCATAGACCCGACATATTAAATGCAACATCTCGAGGAGGAGTAAGACATTCCACTCTAATCTTAAAACAAAAATGTAAGCCATATATATATATATATATATAATATATATATATATATATATATAATATATATATATATATATATATAATAGCTTATCCATTGACCAACAATATATGTTAACTATCTTATCCATCCTAAAATACATTTGTGGACATCTAGCCTATAATCTCATTAAAAGTTACTCTCTTAAAACAGGTATTTCTAAAACTGTAAATGTAAAATATATATGACCTTTTAATGTTTCACCTCAACAGCTTCCAACAACTTCAAATATCAGGTAGAAATAGTGTTTCTCTCACATTCACAACACAATGAGTAGTAGAACTTGTACCATGACATAGCCAAAGCAGGGAATTACTTCTATGTATAAAGAAAAAAAGTAAAAATATAAGATGCATCATAGTTGGTTTAGACATCAAGGGTATTCATTAGCAGTAAATTCATTCAATAACAACTTTCAAGCGGCGATCATCTCCATTTACCATCCTAATTGTAAAATTTAGGGTCATAGCGTTAAAGGGTATAAATTTAAAAAAAAATAATCAAAAGTTCAGTACATTATCTCCTATAATTTCTACCATATCTGGCTGTACATGACAAATATAAGCTTAGCTTTTAAAAAAATCTTGCTACATGGTGGTTCAGAAAAAAGTAGGAATACTGTCAATTACTTGTTTGACTTAAATAAAAAAAATATGTGCTGAACTGAGTTCATAAAGAGTTATTGAGAAGAATTTCTTATTTACTTTGGAACGCATCATCGAGAGACTTCTATCAACTGTATTTGCAGTATGGCTGATTGCAGTTCTTCGAAAGATGCTCAACTGATCATGTTATAGGAGAAGCATCAAAAAAATTGTTATGCATTTTTAGTTATTGCTCGTATATAATAACATTACCATATCGCCTAAAGAATGGTGCTTCCCTATTGAAAAAATCCTCAAAAAAAGAGCAATATATGTCTAAGAATTTTTCAGATATTAGCTATAAGTTCTTCAGCAAATGACACTTGACAACTAATCGTACTCAAGATTCACTAAAAAAAACAGGATTTGGGGAGGTTTCATTGAGGGGATTACTGTAACCTCCTCAAAAATATGTTTATTGGGGGATTATTTTAGACCCCACAATTTTTTATTAAGTTATGGGAGTCCTAACCTACAATATTTAATTTTAAAAAAAATAAAGGCGCCTGCAAATATTGATTAACTTCACTAATTTTTATTTTGCTCTAAGCTAACTCTAATAGGTTTCTATAACTCTAAGCTGAACATTTCTCTCTCTAAGATCACTCTCTAGCACCCATTTCTCTCTCACTCTCACGACTCTTCTCTCTCACTTTGCTGATTTAATAAGTTTTGGCATACATTGAAGAGAAACGGAGCTCTTCATCTCGTAGCTTTCAGGTAATTTTGATGTTATGATCTTCCTGAGATCACAAGCTCAACCCACCAACAAAATAAAAAAATGCAGAAAAAACACCAACTGTAGAATTTATTGATAATCGAAGTCCATTATTACAACTAATGAAACTAACAACTATGGAACCTACTGCTACGCCATTGATGATCTGCAAGGAGAAGAAGAAGAAGAAGAAGAAGAAGAAGAAGACTGAGAACGAGAAGAATTTGGATCGAAGAAGAGAGAAGGAAGTAGAGAAGAGAATTGGTGTAACTCCTATTTTCAGCTATATCTTCTCTCTCTTCCAGCAAGACTATTTATAACAACCTCCACCAATAAACTTCTAATCCTCACTCTCACCTTTAATTAATAAACTTCTAATACCATCCGTTCATTATATATTTTTGTTAACCTTCCAATTTCCTGTTATTTCCTTAGCCATATTCAAGGATCGAATCCCTGCAACCCATACTTTTATACCTTTAACTGCAGTTCATAACATTCCCTTCCCCATCAAAGCATCCTTGACCTCAAGGATTAGAATCGAAACCAGGAAACTTAGCCTTCAAAAAATCATAATCCTCCCAAGTGGTATCCTCCAGTGGAATATTAGACCACTGAACCAAAACCCGAAAAGCAGCCACATTGTTTCGTTTGACCATCTGCCGCTGCAGAATGGCCACTGGCTTAACCAAAAACTGTCCGTTGTCATTTGTATAAGGCAAATTTGACTGTATAACCACTCGATCTACAACTTTCTTCTTTAACAACGAAACATGAAAAACTGGATGAATCTTAGAATGCAATGGTAGAGCTAATTTATAAGCCAACAACCCAATTCTTTCGACTATCAAATAAGGACCGTAATATTTAGAACTGAGCTTCAAATTTTGTCTCAAAGCAATGGAAGTCTGCCGATATGGTTGAAGCTTTAAGTAAACCCAATCTCCCACTACAAACTCACGCTCGGTCCTTTTCTTATCCGCAAAAAACTTCATTCTAGCTTGGGCAGTAGCTAGATTGTCTTTCAATAATTGAAGAAATTGTTGTGGATGCATCACCACGTCTTCTGCTGCCTGTACTATTGTCTCCAAAAGAGGGACAATTGAAAGTTGAGGAGGAGTATAACCATACAACACTTCGAATGGAGTACATCGCAGACCCGTGTGGAAGTTGGTGTTATACCACCACTTCGCAACAGGTAGCCATTGTTTCCACAGCATAGGCCTACTTGTAGTCATAAATCGAAGGTGATTTTCCAGACACCTATTGAATCTCTCAGTTTGTCCATCACTCTGAGGATGATAGGCCGAACTATAGTGCAATTGTGTACCCATTAGTTTGACATTTCCTGCCAGAACTTACTCAACAATACCTTGTCTCTGTCAGACACAATGTTGCCAGGAGTACAATGTAACCTATGAATAGTATCCAATACAACTCAACTACTGTCAGAGCAGTATACGTATGAGACATAGCTATAAAATGGGCATACTTGGTAAACCGATCTACCACCACCAACATCACGCTTTTAGATTTCAACTTTGGCAAACCTTCTATAAAGTCTATGCTAATATTACTCCACGCTTGATTAGGAATTGCCAATGGCTAAAGTAAACCGAGATAGGCCGCATCATCGTCCTTGTTACGATGACAAACCTCACACTGAGCTACATATTCATTCACCATAGCTCTCATTCTTGGCCAATAGAAATATTGAGTTAACCTTTTGAAAGTGCCCAATTGGCCCGAATCTCCACCCAAACGAGTGTCATGAAAAGTAGAAATTAGTTGTTGTCATAAAGGCCCTTTGGAACGCACATAAACCTTGCCTTTCTTCCTTAAAACCCCATTGACGTTATACCACAAACTAGGCCTGTGAACATCTACTGATATCAAGGTCAGCAACTCTTGAACATAAGGATCCTCCATATAACTGTGTATAATTTCTTGTATCCACATTGGCATAAGCATACTCACATACATCAGTAAACCTGCCGAAGACTTTTCACTCTCTTGTATTTCGTCTCGCCTGGATATGTTAGGACCGAAAATAAGCAGGTGTAAATGCGAAGCTAGCAAAGCAAACCTTGAAAGACCACGAGTAAGAAGACAACGAGAAATATACCAAAAGACACAAAGATTTAACGTGGTTCGGTCAATCGACCTACTTTCACAAAGGAGATGAGCAATCCACTATAAATATGAGAGTACAAAATACAGAGAGAAACAACCTTAACCAATTCACTCGGAATACATGGGAAGTTCACACAAGTGATAACGTATCCAACTTGTGATCCATAAATTCTCCCCCTAACCAAACTCTCAAAGCTCTTAAGACTACATTATGAATGCTGATTAAGTTAGAAGGAACATGCCTCTATTTATAGAGTCCTAAACCTTTTCCTACCAAAAAAAGGATTAGTCAATTCAAAACCTGTTCCTAAAAGGAAAACCTATTTATGGTAAGAAATCAGGGCAAATAAAACCCAACAATTCTCCCCCTTGGCCTGAATTTCTGAGAAAATAAATTTGTCCACCTTCTTTACTTAATCTTCAACAACTTGCTTCTCCTTTCCATAATATCCTTTGCAAAATTTATGTCTCAATACAGAGAACCTCTCTGATACAATTTCTCCAACAAAATCTTCATTAATGTCAAAAAGGTTGCGGCTAGAACTATACCCGCCAACATGAACACCTCTTTCTAACCTGCATCAATAATCGATTATCGAACCACTGAACCTGACTTCGTCATTGAATCTGGCTCTGATACCACTTGTTAGGACCGGAAATAAGCAGGTGTAAATGCGGAAGCTAGCAAAGCAAACCTTGAAAGACCACGAGTAAGAAGACAACCAGAAATATACCAAAAGACATAAAGATTTAACGTGGTTCGGTCAATCGACCCACGTCCACAAAAGATATGAGCAATCCACTATCAATATGAGAGTACAAAATACAAAGAGAAACAACCTCAACCAATTCACTCGGAATACATGGGAGGTTCAAACAAGTGATAACGTATCCAACTTGTGACCCATAAATTCTCCCCCTAACAAAACTCTCAAAGCTCTTAAGACTACATTGTGAATGTTGATTAAGTTAGAAGGAACATGCCTCTATTTATAGAGTCCTAAACCTTTTCCTACCAAAAAAAGGATTAGTCAATTCAAAACCTTTTCCTAAAAGGAAAACCTGTTTATGGTAAGAAATCAGGGCAAATAAAACCCAACATGATAGAGTATCTGCTACCCTATTCTCCGCTCGTTTTTTGTATCGCACCTCATAAACAAGGCCTAATAATTTCGTTAATCCTTTTTGTTGTATAACTGATGTTACTCGTTGTTCCAACAGATATTTCAAACTGTGGTGATCAGTCTTGACCACAAAGTGTTTGAACTGTAAATAATGTCTCCATTTATCCACTGTGTTAAGTAGAGCCATATACTCCTTCTTATAAATCGACTTGCCCCTATGTTTAGGAGACAATACTTTGCTAAAGAAAGCAATTGGCCTCCCTTGCTGCATAAGTACAACTCCAATACCCCCATGACTAGCATCAGTCTCTACCATAAACTCTTTGGTATTGTCAGGAACAGCCAATACAGGTGTAGTCGTCATAGCTATTTTAAGAGCTTCAAAGGCAGTTTCGACATCCACACTCCATTTGAAGGCTTCATTTTTAACAAATCAATGAGTGGCCTGCTGATGGTCCCATAATTTTGCACATACTTTCGATAGTAACCTGTTAGCCCAAGAAATCCTCCTAGAGCCCGTAAGGTCTTAGGTCTAGGCCATTCTATCATAGCTCGAATCATATGAGGATCGGTAGCTACCCCTTCCTTAGTAATAACATGGCCTAAGTACTCCACTTGAGCTTGCCCAAACAAACATTTAGACTTCTTTGAAAACAACACATTAAGCCTCAAAGTTTCAAATACCACCTGTAGATGCTGTAAATGCTCCTCCATATTTCGGCTATAGATTAATATATCATCGAAAAAGACTAGAACAAACCTTCTGAGAAACGATCTAAAACTCTGATTCATTAATGCTTGAAATGTTTCTGGAGCATTGGTAAGTCCGAAAAGCATTACTCTAAGCTCATAATGGCCCATGTGAGTCCGAAATGCCGTCTTGTGCACATCTTCCATCTTCATACTAATTTGATAATAACCAGCCCTCAAATCCACCTTAGAAAAGATTGACGCCCCATGTAGTTCATCCAACAAATCATCGACTATAGGTATGGGATACTTGTCTTTAATGGTCAAGGCATTCAATCCTCTATAATCGACACAAATCCTCCATGTTTCATCCTTTTTCTTTACTAACAATGCTGGTGAAGAATAAGGCGATTGACTAGCCTGTATGATTCCACTACTGAGCATCTCTTTCACCTGCTTCTCCAACTCATTCTTTTGATGGAAATTATATCTATAGGGCCTCAGACTAATCGGCATAGCTTCCAGCTTATGAGGTATCGCATGGTCAAACATTCTTGCCGGTGGCAGTGACTTCGGTTCTGCGAAAATATTAGCATATTTAACCAACACATTTTGAAGTCCATCATCAATTACCTCCTCCTCACTGTTTGTCATCATGTTCATCATAAAAAGATGAGCAACTATAGATTTACCCTTATTCAACATCTTTTTCATTGATCCACTACATAGCATACTCAAACTTCCCTCACCTGCAATTCCCGGCAGCACTAACCTATTAGCTTTCCTTCCTATAGTAACACACTTCCGTTCATGATCAAACTTAGTCGGATTGTGTTTCTTCATCCAATAATTTCCTAACATCAATGCACAACCACCCAAGGAAATAATGAAAAAATCTTCTATGAAAATTCTATCATGTATTTTCCACGAAAATCCTTTACAATGAGAGTTGCACATTACGTAATTACCATCTGCCACTGTCACCTGTACAGGCGAACACAGATGAGGTTGGTAGCCTGATGCGGCTACGATATGCTTATCAATGAAGCTATGACTGCTTCCCTAATCAATTAAAATTGCCAGTTGTTGCTTCTTCACAATCCTCCCGACAAGAATTGTATTCTCTCCTTTGTTATGACCAGTTAATGCATTAAGACACACAACTTGTTGTACCTCTTGTTCGACTACTCTTTTAATGGTTATCTTATCTATGTCTTCCAATAATAACATCTGATCGACTTTCTTTTCCTTCTCAACGAATCCAATTAAATAATTCAACTGTCTCATTTTGCATATATATCCCGGACCATATTTCTCTCCAAAACAGAAACACAAGTGATTCGACTAGCTAAACTCGTAAACTTCAGGAGTAAGTCGGTAAGACCCATTCCTGTTAACCATCACATTATATGCTTTTCCTACTCCCTGCACAGCTGCCGGAAATACTCGGTTCACTGTTCTATTCCTTCTTCGTGCAGCTTCGATAGCCATTTCCTTCATCCTCGCTTTCTCTACAGCTTCTTTCAACGTCCTCGATTTGAACATTTTAACCTCAAATCTAATTTCCTCCTTCAAAGCCCCAATAAAACTAGATAGGAAATAAGCTTCGTTCAAAGCCGTATTTCGTATAAGCAGTTGAGCTTTAAGATATTCAAATCTCCCTAAAAACTCATCCATAGTACCGATTTGTTTTATCTTGTTAAACTCTTCCACCACATCACTTACTATAATTTCTCCAAACCTGCTGATCAAATCCTCTTTAAACTCGATCCAATTCGGTATTCCACCGTTTAACACCATCCACTGATACCAGACTTCAGCAACATTAGTCAAGTACAAAGCAGCCATTCTACCCTCGGTTCATTACCTACTCTGTATTGTATAAAAAATCCCTCACACTTTCGAATCCACACCTTCGGCTCTTGACCTGCGAAACTAGGTAACTCCGACCTAGGTAACGTCACTGCATTCGGATGAACTCTATTGCAGTTATCCCCATTCGGAATAGGTAGTAAACCTGCTCCCACATTTGGAACCACCGGAGCTCTTTCCAACACTCCTAATCTCTCAAAAATTAAATCTAATGCTCCTTGAATTATAGTTTGAGCATTGCGTACTTCATCTTGCATTCAGTAGATCGGAGAGCATTCATCGTGCCTTGCTATTTTATCCTCTGTAATCTTCTAGCATGTGCCCTCAGCCATTACACAGGTTCGAAGGCTCTGATACCAAGTATTATGATCTTTCTAAGATCACAAGCTCAATCCACCAACAAAATCAAAAAATGCAAAAAAAAAAAAACCAACTGTAGAATTTATTGATAATCGAAGTCCTTTATTACAACTAATGAAACTAACAACTATGTAACCTACTTCTACGCCATTGATGATCTGCAAGGAAAAGAAGAAGAAAAAGAAAACTGAGAACGAGAAGAATTTGGATCGAAGAAGAGAGAAGGAAGTAGAGAAGAGAATTGGTGTGACTCCTATTTTTAGTTATATCTTTTCTCTCTTCCAGCAAGACTATTTATAACAACCTGCACCAACAACCTGTATCCACCTGTCATAATTTTCACCCTTACCTTTCATTAATCAACTTCCAATCCCATCCGTTCATTTTACATTTCTGTTAACCTTCCAATTTCCTATTATTTCCTTAGCCAGATTCAAGGATCGAATCCCTGCAACCCATACTTTTATACCTTTTAATGCAGTTCATAACATTTGATTCCGTTATGTTTTGGACTGCGGATCTATTGATTTAATGTATTCATCTTCCTGATTTGTTTGATTTTTCTCTTCAAATTCTAGTTTGTGTGTGGAGTTTTGAACTCAGTAGAGCAATTTGTAGTGAAAAAAGTTTAAAACATGTTGTTTTTGAAACATCTGTAGATTTTTTGGGGATTTAATGGATATTGTTTAGACTGAATCACCACTTTTAATCGGTAATAGTTTGGATAAATCAGTATATTTTATCGGTGAGAGTGTGTATATTGTTGCTTCTTCCAATGGTTTTCTACTATGCAATTGGCTTAGAAGTTGGCATAGGGTTTACTTTGTCTATAATCCTGCGGGCAGCGTTTGAATGTCCCTAAAACTCGAATTCCTATGGATGATCCTTATGTTGGATTTACTTGTAAGGTAGAAGAAGATGACATTGCCTCGTTTACTATAGTTCGTTATGTAATTAGGGAACATTATTAGTCTAGTATAACAATTGAAAGTTACTTCTCAGAGACTAATGTGTGGATTTCTAATAATGTCATTCATGATTTAGTTTATCCATTGCACCCTAGAAGGAGTTAGAATTACTTATCATCGCATTGTGTAATCGATGGAGTATTATGTTGGATTGATAATTCTGGACAAGGGATGACTGTTCATCGCAATTAGTAAGGAAGCTTGTTATTTTGAACAAATAGTTCTTCAAGGGTAGCTTTTGAATTTAAACTTGAAGCTGAACAATTCAACCTTTAAGGTATTTAACACTAAACTCACTCTACTTATAATTCTAACAAGATTATAAATCGTCTTCCAACAACTATTTTTTGTCTCAATCTATATTTACAGTCTTTGTTTTAATTTGTAATTAGTCTTTATGTTTATCTTGATCTGCAATTACTGTCTTTCTTTTCAATATGTTGATGTACTTTTTACATTTGCAACAATTTTTTCTTTTCACTGTGTTGTATGTACTTACTTTATTTCTTATTTCTTACATTTGCAACAGTTGTACTTTTTTATCAGGGGGTTTACATTCAGTTCAAAGGTTTATCAGTTTCACTTCTAATATGGATAAATATTTGATTGTAATGCCTAGAACCACAACTAAATATTTAATTGGGTTGCAACAATTTATAGATTTTGCATTTATGAATAGAGTTATAGAAGATAAAATAAAATATTCGTGTCCTAAATGTGGATTTGAGAAGTGGCAGACTAGAAATATAGTTTATGATCATTTGATCAACAAGCCATTTCCTCAAAATTATGTCACCTGGATTATGCATGGAGAAACAAAAGTATTGAAAGATTTCAGAAACACATATATTATTCTAGATACGTTGCCTCTTAAAAATCCCATAAAACTATTGATTAATGAAGCATTTCAGGATTCAATTAGACCTGAAGACATTAATGTTGGTCCGTCACATGTAGTTGGGGAAGAAGAAATGTTATATCGTACGCCTTCTTCATACAACAAGGATTTTTTTGAGCTGCTTAGAGATGGAAGTGAAGTATTATCTGAAGGATCCAAGTACTCAAAATTAGAATTTTTGTTGAAGTTATATCACATAAAGTGTTCACCTGGAATAAGTGATAAGTGAATGACTATGTTGTTAGATCTATTGAGGGATGCATTTGAATTTGCTAGGAAACCTAATTCCTTTTATGAGGCAAAGAAAACCATCAAAAAGCTTTCTCTTGATTATATCAAGATAAATGTGTGTCCAAATAACTGCATGTTGTATTGGGGAGATGATATTAATGAGGAAACATGCAAGCATTGTCACCTTTCCAGATGAAAGCTTAACAAGAAGAGCATCATTAACTAGCATGCTAAAAAAAACGAACAAAAGAAGATACCTGCAAAAATTTTGCATTACTTCACACTAAAACAAAGGTTGCAAAGATAGTTCATGTGTTTCAGAATTGTAGAGCATATGAGATGGCATGCAAAGGATAGTAATAGAGATGTAATTATGAGGCATCCTAGAGATGGTGAGGCATGCAAGAAGTTCGATACTACTTTTCTGAATTTTCTATTGATCTACGAAATGTTCGTTTAGGCCTAGCTAGCGCTGGTTTCAATCCTTTTGGAAAGATGAGTACTACTTACAGTATTTGGCCAATTGTTTTGATTCCATATAACCTTCCACGTTGGATGTGTACGAAGCAACCAAATTTGATTCTATCAATGATCATTCCAGGTCAACGCACGGTGGGGAATAATATAGATGTATACCTACAACCTCTTGTTAAAGAGTTAAATTAGTTATGGTGTGAAGGTTTGGGAACTCTTGATTCATCCATGAAATGTTTTGGATGCTGGTTGCTCTAATGTGGACAAGCAGTCACTTTCCCGGACATGATATTTTATCTGGTTGGAACACATACTGGTTATGCATGTCCTTCTTGAAATTTTGATACAGAACCTTGTTGGATTCATCATAGTAAAAAGTGGTGCTTTATTGGTCATCGTCGATTTCTGAGAAAAAATCATAAGTTTAGATTAATGAGACATCGTTTTTTGGAAATGTTGAAGAGAGGAGCCCACCAAGAAATTTATCTGGATTAGATATTTTGCAACAAGTAAAGGAATTGATGTTACATTTGGAAGAACAATAGAGTTGATCTTAAAAAGAAAAAGAACGAAAGGGAAAATGTAACCCTACAATGGAAAAAAGAGAGCATATTCTTCAATCTTCCATATTGGGAGTTCAACTTGTTACGTCATAATTTAGCCGTTATGCATATTGAGAAGAATGTGTTCGACAATGTTATATACTCTTTTCTAAATGATAAATACAAATCAAAGGATCATGTTAATACTCAAAAAGATCTACATGATATGGGTATAAGGCGCAATATTTGGCTTGATGAGAATGAGAATTGTTGGCTTGGTGCATTTGCCATTCCAGTTAATAAGAGACTTGCCTTCCTCAAAACTTAAAAAAAGGTCTCTGTGCCGGATGGTTACTCAAGTAATATTTCTCACCTTATTTATTTGGAGAATAAGAGGATATTTGGATTAAAGACTCACGATTGTTACATTATTATGCAACAATTGTTGCCCATAGCAATTCGAAATGTTCTTCAAAATCAGGTTGTTGAAGTCTTGGTAGAGCTTTCTTCCTTTTTTAGACAACTTTTTTCAAAAACCTTGAGCCTCTCGGACCTAGAAAAGATACAAGATCGAATTTTACTCACACTTTGCCACCTAGAAATGTGGTTCCCTACATCATTTTTACTGTAATGGTTCATTTGACTGTCCATTTAGTGGATGAGTTAATAAAGGGTGGTCTAGTACATTATCGTTGGATGTATTTTGTTGAAAGGTAAACTATCTTATAGAAAATTCTTTGTTTCAATATAATGCTTATTCTTATACCTTCTTGGTTTGACTATAGAGTGTTAGGCCATTTCAAGTCCCTTGTAGGGAATAAATAACAATCAGAAGGTTCCATAGCTGAAGGTCGTATAGTTCAAGAAGTACTAACTCTTTATTTTGAGGATATATATGGGGTCGAGAGTTAATAGACCTAAACGTGTAAATGATGAACCAAATCATAGTGAAGCTTCTGAAGTATCATCAATGTTCCCTCACGAGGTAAATCTGTTGGAGGGTCAAATTTCTCCTTGACTCAACTTGAGAAGACTCAAGTTCATCGATATGTGTTACTTAATTGTGCAGCAGTGAAGCCGTTTATTGAGTAAGAAATAAATTGATTTTTTTTGAAAAATGAATTAGAGTGAATTGATTAAAAGTTGATACAGTCAACTTGTTTATAGTGAACTTAGGAATCACACAAGGAGGAGTTCAAGAGTTTGAAAACCTTCTATAACAGAAGTAGAGAAGAGAGTTAACAAGGAATTTTCTGAATGGTTTCCAAAGCGAGTGAGTGAATTAAGTTTTAAAATATTTATCCATGCCTAGTTAAGTTTCTTCTTTTAATTTTTGAACATTTGATTAAATATTCTTTTTCTTATTTAGATTATGAATCCAGATATAGCAAACAAGATCTCTACTGATATGGAGTTCTTAGCACGGGGTCCAATGATAGATGCAAGAATGTTCACTACTTATAACATTAATGGATTTAAATTCCGGACTTTGTCTAGAGAACAAGGATTGAAAACTCAAAACAATGGAGTTTTTCTAACTTCTAACACCTCATGTATTGTATCTAATACTGATAGAAATGCAAGACAAGCAGTCTTACCATATTATGGTAAGGTAGAAGATAGTGTTGAACTTAATTACTTTGGTCGATTTAAGGTTCTGCTCTTCAAATTTCAATGGGCTGACACTGCTCGAGATAAAGCATTTAAGAGAGATGCTTGGAATTTTAACTGTGTTAATTTGTCTAGATTGATTCACACTGGTGATCGTGAGGATTATGATCCTTATTTCGAAGAATCTCAAGCGATATAGTCTATTACGTTGATGATGAAACTGAAGAAGGATGGAGTGTGGCTGTACATTTAAAGCCAAGAGATATGTTTGACATGGGAGATTTAGATAAAGGAGAAATGTATGAAAACGAGTCGTTTGAAAAACAAAAATTTGAGCAGTTTTTTGATGTTGATTGTGAAAATGTTCCAATTGCAATAGAGGAGCATATGTCCGAATAGGAATTAAGTTCCTTAGTTCAATATCAAATCAGTAGTAGTTTTTCATTTAATTCATTAGTTCTTAATTGTAATTCAATTGCAATTTTCATTGATATATGTAACATTAAATTGTTCCTTCTGTTTAACTTTTTTCTTCTGATTTTATTTCAACATGGTGAAGATTTGGACCTTGGATGTCTCTGTTAATTATCTAGCTAGGTATGTTTCATCTACTTCTATTGCTTGTAGATATGCCGAAGACTAAGTATTATGGGAACTTATGAAACTCAGTTCACTCAATATCTACTTCACAAGGTGTAGCACAATTTTCATCAACAAATGAATCAGAATCTTCCCATTTTGGTAATACACATCAAAAACTGAATCAGAATCTTCGTCAACAACAGCTGACATCATATCTTCAACCAACACCGCGACCTACACCTTCTGTTCAGGTTACAAAACTGCTGAATCCATCAGTTCAGATCACAACAGATGCAGTAGGTAATATCTTCTTTCTTGCTTCTTTGTTCGTCCCCTTTTTTCTTCTGCTTCTTCTTCTTTATTTCTTTTTTCACTGTTAGAGAGGGCTGGTAAAAAGTTTTCTGTAGGACTCTGTTTTCGCAGCCTTCTTCTGTTTGTCTTTTTAATGGAGGATATACACCATCGGCTAAAAAAATGTATTAGACATAAATGGATTCTATTTGTTCTATTTATTTGTATTTATTAGACTAGTTCTAAGAAAGTGCCTTGCACGTTGAATCTTTACAATTATTATCGTTAAAAAAAGAGTAGATTTCTAACATCCCATGAAATTTATATTTAATATAAGAAATCCTAGTTGACTCTTGTTCTTTCACGTTCTCTTCCTAATAAATAACTTAAACAAAAAAAATAATTAAAATAATATTATTTAATTAGTTAGATGTTTAATTTAGTCTAGGGGTAAAACGGTAATCCAACTTTTCATCTTTGAAACTTCCCGCTTATAATAATGTATAGATAGATATATTAATATAAATATAAATATAATATATATATATATATAGATTATTTATATTGTATTATAGTGTGTGTGTCTATATATGTGTGTCCTATATATATATATATATATATATACCCACTATTAAATTAGATATTTTAATTAATAATTAATCTAAGGAAATGCAAAAGTCATCCACATTTTTATTGAAAATGATGCAATTTAACATTTAAATTAAATAATTAAATGCTTTTATAACATTTTAATTTATAGTAGGGATAAAATTGTAATTCAACTTTTTATTTTTTTTGTTCCCTCTTATAATAAATAATATATATATGATATGATAGGTGATTATATTTTTTAGAGGCTAGTTTAGAACTTCTTATACTCACTCTTGCTGATATACCCTTTATGCTAAAATAGACAAAGTTGAGATGTTTATTTTTGATATTCTTGAAATATGTAGGTAATTGCAGGTGGCAGCTTTAATTTTTGTGCTTGCATAGCGATAGAAATTTTGTAATAACCATTCAGGTGCTAACTAGTTATTGTGTGCAATTTATCTTACTTTTATTGCTCCTAGATATGCAGAAATTCAAGCGTTACAAGAACTTACATAACTCATTTTGCTAAGCATATACTCCACAAGGTGTAGCATAATCTTCATCAACTGAAGCATGACCTTTGCATTTTGATGATACACCTTTAGTTCAGACTACACTACATCCAACTACATCAATTCAGACCACAATGCAGCTCATTCCATCATTTCAGATCGCGTCACAACAAAAATCATCTAAAAAGCCTAGCGGACGTGAATCTATGCTAAATTGGACGGTGAACGCAATAGGCATTTTTTGATTTCTTGTATCTTTGCTTCTTCTTCTTTCTTATTTCATTGTTGGAGGGGGCTGACAATTGTTTTTTTGCAAGACTCTTCTAAATAACCTTTTCCTTTTTCCAGATTTACAAGGAGCTATTAGAAAACTGAAAGTGAAGAAAAGGGGCATCTTCAATTTGTCTAATGGAAAACGTATCGTGGTTGATTTGGATGACATGGATTCTCCAATTGGTGAAGGACAAGGCATTCTTGCACGCTTTTGTTGAATTTTAGCAACTGACTGTTCCATGTTTCCAATTCATTTTGAAAAATGGTTAGATTTACCAACGACATGTTTCAACCGTTACTTTGATCAATTTATAACAGTATTTAAACATAACCCTCTTTTTAAACTAATACATGTTTGGTAAAATGCCTGAATATGTGTTCATAGTGTCTATGCCTTAGTTTGTAATTTGTAGTTGCTAACTTAATTTGTTAGATTTGCTTTAGACTCTTGGGCGTTTTGTTTATTGATATTTGAACATTGATGGACCTTTTCAGCGTAATATCTGTTAGGATCTTTTCAGCTAATTCCTTTTTTGAATAATTTTTATATATTAGATAAGCTAATAATTTCTTTGTTTTTGAAGCACTATTTTTTCTTAGGACTAGTGAGTCAAATGGAAGACAATATGTTTATAATTCTATGTGTAATAAGTGGGGCGCAAACAGGCTAAAAAGATTTGATAAAATTTATGACCCACTTAAGAGCAGAGCTGAATTAATGGATGAAGTTCCAACAGGAATATCAATGGATGAATGGATTTCTTATGTTGATTACAGCCTTAAAGAAAAAACAATGGTAATTATTAAAGTTCTTCAATTGGTATGTGCAATTATATGAAATTTGTTTGCACATTTAACTTTTAGGTATTTTTTCTAAGAAACTGTGTAAAAAAAAATGCTGAAAATCGAAAGCAACAAATCATTTCACACATCGGTGGCTCGAAACCAAACTCTAGAAGAAGGTCTGAAATGGTGAAAAATCTTCATTTGAATTACTTTAATGGGATAATGCCCAAGTATCCCCTCAACCTATGCCCGAAATCTCAGAGACACACTTATACTATACTAAGGTCCTATTACCCCCGTGAACTTATTTTATTAATATTTTTTTACCCCTTTTTGACCTACGTGGCACTATCTTGTGGGCCCAACGATGGTTGACTTTTTTTTTCAAATTAGTGCCACGTAGGCTAAAAAGGGGTAGAAAATTACTTATAAAATAAGTTCAGGGGATAATAGGACCTTAGTATAGTATAAGTGTGTCCCTGAGATTTCGGGCATATGTTGAGGGGGTACTTGTGCATTATCCCTACTTTAATTAAACTAACAACTATTTGTAGTTAGTTAAATTGTGACTTTTCTTTTCTCATTTCATTTATAGAAGGATGAAACTGAAAAAAATCCTTGACGAGGACAACTCTATCTTGCTACTCATAGGAATGAAGATGGATCATATGTTAATGAGGCAGCAAAAGAGATGTGTAAGTTTCATATTTCTCTGTCTCCTTTTTCTTCCACCAGCTCTTAAAGAGTACTCTAAGACTATTTACCATAAATGGATGTACAAATGATGTTGAAAATTATAAGGTGTGAGCATATATTGTATGAAATCTAAACTAAACATGGAAATGTGTACACTAATTCTACTTTGCTTTCCCGTCAATTATTTTACTATAAAAAAAATCTCAATGTTACATGGTAGCGCATTTCTTCCTTTTATCTTTGACTGGCTTCACCATCTGAAACTGGCCTTGTGCTTGATTTTGACATTCACTAATAAGATATCTAATTTCTTCTGTGTGTTGTATTCAGAAAAAAATTGAGCTAGCCATGATGCAAAGCATCACAAATGAGTCTGAAGTTTCACCAATTGATGTCGTTGGTAAGGTGCTATTTAAAGAGAATTATGGACGAGTAAGATGCTTAGGAGTAGGAGTTGTCCCAAGGAAAGCTTTCAAACAAACAAGACTTGGTTATAGTGGTTTAAATGTTTCAAGTTACAATAATGACTCTTGTTCTTCCCAATGCCAAGAAAAGTACAGTCAAATATTAAAATCTCAAAATCAAACTCAAGACAACTACACTTGTGTGATGAATGCTCACACTCAATTGGTGAATGCATTCAGGACGTATATGATAATGAAAGAAGGGACAATACCTGAACAGTTTGCTGGAATCTTTTTTTCTCCGACTCGTTCAATGGTAAATAAGAGTTTATTTGACTTCTTCTTTTTTGTTTAAATTTCATTACTATTGTTAAATTTCCTCCTAAATATTGTGTTCATTGACTAGATTGTTTCAGTACAAGTAGGGACAATACTAGAATAATGACTGAAATTTTTTAGATCTGTAAATTACTATGAATCAATAAGTAAATTGTGCATCTAGCCTAAACTAATTTGAGTATTCCGTTTGGTTGTATGAAATTTCTAGTTCTTAATTGAAGTAGATAAAATTGTCACATAATGTACCAATTAGACTGTCATTAGCTGAACAACCTGAACTATATTGTGCCTAGTATAATGTTGTTCTTAGATTACCCAAGGGCGTGACCTTGTGGTCAATAAACTAGTTTAAGAATTATGTAGTCTCAGGTTTGAACAGCTCTCATATGTTTTTTATTACTAGTCTTCAGAACGTGCGTTGCACGTTTATTTTAAAATTTTTAATATAAATTTTGTACTACAATCAATAATTTGTAAATGGTACATATATAGTATTGTACATGTTCTACACCAATAATTTTATAATGTCCAAATAAGTAACATCTATTTAATTATTTAAACATAAACTTCTTTATATAAATAGAGAACATATTTAACTTAAAATGAATAAAAAGAGAAACATTATAAAAGAACATTTAAAACAATTATGAAAATAACTTTCAAAAACTGACATATTAACATACTTTAGTAAGAAGATCAGATGAGATTTATAAGTTAATTTTCATTTTTAGGTGACTTTAAATAGAAAAATTTTAGATGAGGGGATGATGAAAGGAAAAAATAAAAGAGACCTATCAGTTTTCTAATTAATTTGTAACCTTAGTCTTCACCTTTAATTCATTGAACAATATCATTAGAAGTCTTTTGTCTTCTTGATAATAATTGTTTCTAACAATTTAATTAATTACCATCAACATAAATAAATTGTAACCGGAAAGAATTTGATAAATTTGATATTGCTTAATGTTAAATCCTCCTTTATAGTAATTAAAATTACTATTTAATATTTAGTTAACAATTATTAGACGATTAATATTTTATAGATAGGGGACAAAATGTAATCTAATTTTTGCCTAATATTCCTTCCACGTTTAGTATATTATTATTATTATATTATTATTATTATTATTATTATGATGCTTATTATATGATATGATGGAGATTAAATTAAATATACATATAGATAATAAATGATAAATATTATTAAATTAGATATTTTAATTAGAAATCAATCTAAGGAAGTACAAAAGTTATTAATATTTTTATTATTAAATGAGACAATTAATATTTAAATTAACTAATTAAATGTTAAATAATTAATCAAATTTCAATTTAGTACAAGGTCAAAATGGTAATTCAACTTTTCACTTTAGAGTTAAGCATATTTAATATTTAATTAATTAGATATTTTATTACTTTTTAATTTAGTATAGGGGCAAAATAGTAATTCAACATTACACTTTAGAGCTTCATGCTTATAATAATATATGATTGGTGGGACGATAGGTATCTTGTGGAGTTAGTTGAGGTGTGCAAAAGCCTGTCAAACACTATAGTTACAAAAAAAATTAATACTCTCAATTAATCAATATAGATGTGTCTAACTCGAAGTAGTTGGATGTTCGAGTTTGTGTCACACCCCGAGCTACCCCCGAGACGCGGACACGGAACCTAGGACCACAAGTGATCCCAAGCTAACCCTGCTGGCATGATCATGAGCATACTAAAGATAATAAACTGTTGCGGAAGCTAAATCATACTTAAGATGAAAAGATGGGGAATACTCATATTCTATAACTGAGATATTTAAAAACAATGAGTTTAATACAGAAGAAATATCAACTCAATACTAAGCTGAATCTAACTATGTGTGAAAATAGCCTCTAAACTAGACTAGAATTATTGGGACAAGCCGCAGCTAAATCTAGCAAAAACTGAAACTAAATGACTAAAGACTGAAATGAAACCCATGACTGTTGTCCTCGAAGAATGAGGACTCACCACTGAATCTTCTGAATTGGATATCGGGAAATCGATCTATGCGTGATTTGGATGCTGAGACCTGAAACTACATCACGAGAAGATGTAGCGCACGTATGCGTCAGTACTTGAAAGGTACTAAGCATGTAGGATAGAGTAAAGCTGAAATAAAACATAACTGAACAAGCACAAAAATAAGTATAATAATCTGAACGTGATGTGCTGATTTCAGAGCTAACTGGATGCAATGACCAAATTATAACATGAAAAAATTGGATATTGAATATACTGATAAATGGTCAATGCAGAGAGTCTGACCGAACTGTAGGAGCTACTAATAACCGATAATAAAACCACATGAGCTAAATGTGGAGTCCGATGTATACGCCCCATCGAGAGGACCCAATATACCCTGCCAAAGGTATAAAGGCATGCTGGCGTGATCACTAAACTGATTGCCCACAGAGGGGACTTACAAGCTACTTGGCTAGTAGTTTTGGGACTATTGGGTACACTAAACCCTAGTCCAACTCGGTATTATGCTACTCCCAATGAATTCTTTAAATTAACTGATTATATCTGAATTTCTGTAAATATTGGATAGCTGAAACTGAACATGCAAACTGAGAATGCAACAATTAATCTGGTAATTATGCGTTTATAGCATGTATATCTGAAGTGTCTGAAATATATGACGTAGCATGTGTAATTCAAGAACTAAAGAAATACAAAGCTAGGTTTTGAAATTCATGCGATAATCTGAGTAATAACATGATAATCTGATTTGGAACATATATTTAATAAATTCATAAAGTTATATCAAAGTTCTAGAAACCCTAGGTTTAATCATGATAAGAGAATCAAGAACTGACTGAAACTAAGGACCCAATGAATGAAAGGAACCCACTAGTGAAATCCCACGTAACTGGTGATGAAATCCGCAGAAAAATACTTAAGTTTCGGGGCTGGAATTGCTGGAGCTTGTGGCGTTCTTCAATCAGGGTTATTGAGCTTTTTTCTCCTCTCTTGCTTCTAATTTTCTATGTTTTGATTTAATGATTTGACTTGGATATATTTTAATTATGTTTCTAGGCTCTGACTAAAATCTGATTTAAGGTCAAAAGGACGTAACTTAGGGTTTAAACGGAGTGGGAAAGGTCAAAAAGACCCATGGGAAGGTTGTTGTCGGGCCTCACGACATCCAGGACTGACGGTCCGTCGTGCGCCTGATGCCCCGTCGTTGGGTCCGTCGTGAGGGCCTGTTCGACAGGCCTTTACTAAAAAGACATAACTTTTTACTCGGAGGTCTGATTTTTGCAAGGTCAGTGGCTATGGAAAGATAATTCAATTATATATCTGTGGGTAGGTCATGGAGACCTAATAAATTTTGTGCTAAGATTTATGATCATTTTAAGTTGACCCAACTGCATTTCCCCTTAACTGGCTGCAAAATTTCCACTTACGGACCATAGGTGCACCTACGAACCATGCTGGTCATCCGTAGCTCTTGTCAGAGAGTGGTTGAAGGGAGTCCTGATCGACAGTCATGGACTACGGACCATCGTTTGACCTACGAACCATAAGTCCGTCCGTCGTCCAAGACTTAACCAATTTTTCTAAGCTGAAATTTTGGGAGTTTCTGATCCCATCAATAGTTGTGCAGGACAGACCGTGGTTTAGGCTATGGTCCGTCGATGCCACCGTTGGTAGCACCTGCAGATTATTCTGAAAAACTAATTTTTGGTCTGTTTTGGCTACGAGGTGTTACATTATCTCCCCCTTGGGAACATCCGTACTCGAATGAAGACTAAACTAGCTGAAATAGAGGGAGAGAGATGCAAACCCCACTACTAAACACTGAGAACTGAGTTATGAGTACATGCAATTACGCTAAAAATGAAAGTAAAAACTGAGGGAACATGATTCTAAAACTGAATTTACGCATGAATGACTATAAAACTGAAGAGGAACTATTACCTCAAGCTGGAGTGGAATCAAAAGGAAAAAGGTAAGGATACTTGGTTTTCATGGCTGCTTCTGCTTCCCAAGTAGCTCCCTCTACGGACTGACTCCTCCACAAAACCTTGACTGAAGCGACTTCTTTGTTTCTCAACCTTCTAACTTGACGGTCAAGAATCTCAACTGGTACATCCTTATAAGAAAGATTATCTTTCACCACCACACTCTCTAATGACACTATAGAGGTTGGGTCACTCACGCACTTCTTCAAGAGTGAGAGGTGGAAGACCGGATGCACTGCTGCTAATTTTGCTGGCAACTCTAAATCATATGCCGCCTTGCCAATCCTTTTCAAGATCTTATAAAGGCCTACATATCTAGGACTGAGCTTCCCTTTTTTTCCAAATCTCATCACCCCTTTCATAGGTGAGACTTTCAGAAAAACCCAATCATCAACTTGGAACTCTAGTTCCCTTCTCCTTACATCTGCATAAGATTTCTGACGACTTTGGGCTATCTTAAGTCTATCTCTAATGAGTTGCACTTTCTCCATAGCATAAAGGAATGAATCTGGCCCTATCAAAGCTGCTTCACCTACTTCAAACCAACCAACAAGAGATCTACATCTACACCCATATAAAGCCTCATAAGGGGCCATCTGAATGCTGGAATGGTAGCTATTATTGTAGGCAAACTCAATAAGAGGAAGGTGATCATCCCAACTATATTTAAAATCAATCACACAATCTCTCAACATATCCTCTAAGGTTTGAATGGTACGCTCTGCCTTTCCATCCATCAGTGGATGAAATGATGTACTAAGGTTAATTTGAGTACCGAGACCTTTTTGAAATGAATTCCAGAATTGAGATGTAAACTGAGGACCTCTATCTGAGATGATAGACAAAGTAACATCATGAAACCTCACAAATTCAGTAAGGTAAAGCTTGGCATAGTCTTCTGCCGAATATGTAGTCTTGACCGCCAAAAAGCAAGAAGACTTAGTCATCCTATCAACTATCATCCAAATTGAGTCATGTTGTCAGCGAGTACGAGGTAACCCTGTGATGAAATCCATATTGATCATATCCCACTTCCAAGTAGGAATATCGATCTCTTGAGTCATACCTCCTGGTTTCTGATGTTCTACCTTGACTTGCTGGCTATTGGGGCACTTACTCACAAAGTCTGCTATATCCCTATTCATTCCATTCCACCAACAGACTTCCCGCAGGTCGTGGTACATCTTAGTGGCACCTAGATGAATAGAATACCTGGAGTTATGAGCTTCTGCAAGAATATGCTACCTCAACTCTCCCACATCAGGAACACACAATCTACCTCGGTAGCGAAGTACACCATCTCCCCCTTGGGAGAAACCTCCACTCTATGATTGTTGATTGCACCCTTTAGTTCAAGCAAGATTGGATCACTCTCTTGCTTTTCCTTAACCTCCACTACCAACGACGATTTTGCCACATTCTGAACTGTTACACCGCTATCTGATATGCTCATAAGGTGAACTCCCAAGCGAGCAAGCTAGTGAACATCCTTCTCTAGCTCCTGTCTTTTTTCCTCAACATGGGCTACTGATACGCTCAAACTTACTTCTCAAATAAGAAGTAAAGCAGTCGTATCAAGTAAAAAACCCAACTAATGAGGTTGGGATTGTTCCCACGAGGAAAATAGTTCATACTTAACTTTAATCTATTATTACTATTATTTAGTCAATTATTTCCTTAGAACACAAAAGACAATAAAAGGGGGGGGGGGTTATTTCTAAATTAATGAAAATAACTAACTAAATTAAAGTAACAACTAAATGATTCAAATCATGGAGTTTAATCAATTAATAAAAGTAACTAGGGTTTAAGTGTTCCCCACAGGTTCCTAACTTGATAATTCTAACTATAACAATTCTTTCCTAGTATCTTGCATGCAAAGTGATAAGTTATGTATTTCTAAATCCTTGGTCCGGCATCTAGAAAATTTCACTCCATACCTTGGTTCGGCTACGTGTGTTGCTATACTAACCCTTACATTTACCTCATATTAAGCATTGTATTCGATATTTGACTAAGTTATTACCTCGTACCTATTGACACTAGCCAATTAGATAGTATACACTAAATCTATGTTGATAATTCATTTCTATTATATACCTCCTTGGTCCGGCAAGTAGAATTAAGGCGAGTTCTAATGTTGGTCATCCGTTAAAAAAACTTCTAATCGAAAGAATAATCAATACATGCAAGACACTATTCTGGAATTGTTATTTTATTTAAGTTTTACCTCATTATTCACCCATGGTTCCCACAACCCTAGTTATGGAGTTTAGTTACCCATTGTCATAATCACAATACTCATATATTTAATATAAGAATTCATGCACTTACTTTGACGAGAAAGAATAAAAAACAGAAATTCACTTGATTAATCAACAAAATCACCAACAATCAATTCCAAAAAAGTGTAATAATTGCTTAAAGTAATCCTTCAATACTTGAACAAGAGAACAAAAGATTCTCCAAAAGTCTAACAATCAAAAAGTCTAATATCAAAGAGTCTACTAACAAAGATTTTAACCCCAAAAATGAGGTTTTTTTAACTATTTATGATAAAAACAAAACCTAATAAAAGAATGATTCTAATTACTGAAAATCTGTCAAAACGCGGCTGGGTCGAAGGACCTCGTGACGGACCGTCATGGTCACGACAGACCATCATTGCCTCCGTCGTCCCATACTTCACAAATTCTTCTGTTGTGCTCGTCATTACCCTCGACGAACAGGTATGACGGACCGTTCCAAGCACGACAGTCTGTTGAGGGTCTCCATTCCATAATACTTGAATTTCTTGGAATTTGGGTACTGGTCTACTCTATGATCATTGCGATGAACCAGCAGGACGGACATTCGTGGCTATGACGGTCCGTCATGGACTTCTGTAATCCCACACTTAGGTCACACTTCTCCATCTTTCTTCAGCAACTTCACTACGAAGCCACCTACGGACCGTCACAAGCTCCGTAGGTGGTTTCTTCTGCATTTCTCGCTCAAAACTTTCCGCGTTCATCTTTGGACAAATTTCCTGCAAATAAGGAGAAACTTACATAAAAATCAATACAAAAAGTCTTTTGGACACACACTAAAATTAAGAAAACGAATTAAAAATACCGTGAAACCACGGTATATCAACACCATCAACTTAAATTCGTTGTTTTTCCACCAGCGATGCACTATAACTCACTACAAAATCTTTGTACAATAGTATCCATATTTTAGCTTTCTCACTCATTTGGCTATCAATCCCGATCAATCTCATCATGTTTATGCATGTTATCACCATTAGGCTTGAATTATGTGGAATCAGACCATGACACAGACTCACCACGCACTGACACCTATCCTCTTCAATTTCTCACCGAGGTGCTAATATTTCCGTTATTGCAACTAGTGTGCTCACTTCAAAACAACATCCTCATTTTCCAAACAATGATTTCAGTTTGAGTATAAGGATTACTTTTCAACACTCACTCTCAGAAAAAATTCACAACTCATTCATATATATTGTCATAAGCTTGCCTTTATTTTCACTGCTTTAAGTTCGCCATACAACTCTTAGGATCACGATAGGACTTTCTTAGCTTGTAATATAGGATCACGGTCAAGTAGGGTATATAGTGACTTTTTTACCTCCTTGACATATCGTCTAAACATATCACTTTTTATCGTTTTATTTCGCCCAATTTCTCATATTCTTTCACCTTACTGTTTTCCCTTCTTTCTTCATTGTGTAAGTGACTCTCTCTCTCTCTCTCCTCTCTCTCTCTCTCTCTATATATATATATATATATATATATATATATATATATATATATATATATATATATTATTTCACTTTTATTCAACTGGTTTTTGAGTCACTTTACTTTTGTTCTGTCTCTCTCTTTGTTCTTTCCACCCTATTTTCTAGAGCATTCCTCATAATAGCCACCCTCAACTCATGGCTTTGCCATGAGTCAAAGTACACAATTCCCAAAGTTGGGTCAGAGCCACGAAAAGGTTGTTTACTGCATTAGCCACCCTCAACTTATGCTTTTAGCATAAGCTGAGGTTCACAGGTCCAAGGAAGGACTAGGGCCAACACATTATTCCCAGAAAAGATCAGTTGCGGTGAAAAAGAAAGGTCTATTTTAAGCTCAAATAATTTGGATCAAAGATGGATTAATTTCATTGGTTTTTTTAAAAATTTGCTATATTGAACAATGGCGTATGATCCATTACTAATTGTATGTTACAACTTACTTTTAAGCAGGACTAACCAGGCAAGTTCTAGCTCTATACAAATAGTGGACTATACAAATTTTCCTCACACTCACTTGACATCTCATTACTCTATCAGATTATCAGACACCTCGTTCAAGTCTTAGACTTAGGTTCATGCAGTGGTGTATCTCTATGTCATGCTTAAAACCACACATTTATCAATTACTGTGCCTAGCCATGCATCATTTTCATTACATCAGGATATTATTTTTGTTTTAGACATCATGCTTCAGAGTTATACTATGTACACAAGATATAGACATGCCGGTTCAACAATTAAAATAATCAGTCTCTTAGGGGAAAAGAACACATGCAAGAAAACCCCAAAAGAGGATCGTGAATTGGGCTACTCAGACTTACCCTAGCACTCACTTTCCATTTATCCCACCCCCAACAAAAAGATATGCAATTGTCCCCAATGCATAAAAAAATTGAAATACGAGAGTGGTAGGTGAAGCAAACCTGAGGCGCAAAGCGTCGGCGATCAGTAAGCTGGACACCCTATGTAGTGTCTTATGTAGTCTGGACACTCTCAGTAGTGTCCTCATCAGCAACAACACTAACAGCAGTGCCTCCTGTTGTCTCCACATCTCTGGAGCTAGATGCCCCAGCAGCTGACTCTACAACCTTGATCTGACGCGCCTCCTCATCAGCATTCGAGGCTCTCCTCGCATACTCCATCTCAAGGTGATCCTTCTTCCTTGATCTAGCCTCATCCTCTTCTCGATCCCTACGCCTCTTGGCATGCTCTTGAGGGGGAGGTGGTGGAATCTCAAAAGTGGCGAGTAAAGCCGCCAACACTGTGTCCTCAGCAGGCTCTGTAGAAGGGGCCTCAAACTCAATAACCCTAGACTCTAGGATCATATTAATATCATTTCACAGACTCTCAATAGCAGCATGAAGAGTCAACACCTCTATCTGAGGGGCTGGCCGGGCTAGCACCCGCAACTCAAAAGCGTATCGCTTATGAACCTCATCGATCTTCCGCTCTGTGTGCTAAGCCATCTTACGCTCTAAGCGCTCCTCCGCCTCAGTAATAGACCTCTGCATCCAAGGCTGGATGTGATGCAGAATTGTGGTCATCTAAGCCTCTAGTTTCTGGACCCTATCAAGCGGGACCAGAGCGGGGAAAGGGGCTGAGCGAGAGGAGCTAGGGGCAGTGCTACTACCCGGGATAGTGTCAGTGGTTTCGAAAGCATCCTGTGTAGCCATTCGAGCATGTACTACCGTATCAACCATTTTTCACCAAGTGGAGGCAACTCTGGACGGGGCCCTCTGCGTGGAGTCAACTCATTTGCCTCATCCCTGATGAGGCCGATTCAACAATGACCAGCAGAGTCTTGAGCTGATCAATGTTCCAGATGGGTACAACTGTGGACCTTCATAAGGAAAATATCATGCACGGAAAAGGGTAAGTACTTGTGACCTTGAAAGCCCTTTTGTGCATGACCGCCTGTGGAATCCAAGCGAAGTCCACCTCGAACCCGGCTATCATCGCCGCCATCAGAACTGCGCGATCCCATGTGACTATATTATAAGCAGTCGTGGGGAAAGCAGTGGCGGACAATCAAACATAAGAACTTAGCCGTAAAGGTCAAGTTAGCCTTCTTGATGGATCCCTTCGGCTCTGTTACCCAGTCGACACCCTCTCCATCCATAGAAAAGTGCATGGCCATCCACCTCTGAGTGGTCTCTCTCAGCGATGGCTCACACAAGAATTGGCCATCGTTTACAATTTGTCACCGGTAGTCGAACTCGGCGGTGAGAGGGGTCCTATTGGAATCAACATCCTCGCCGTACAGATACCGGCAGATGGCAGGCAGGTAGATGTCAACCTATATGCCGCGTACTCGGATGTGCTAAGTGGGGCCTGTTTGGCGAGTACAGCCCGCCTATCTACAATGATCGGAGAGTAGCCACGTAAGAAGTGTAAAACTCTTGGACCAATTCCTCACTATAGCGGCCTAAAGAACGAGTTGTCCACTCTAGCTGGTGTCTGGTGAAGAGATTATGGATCTTTGGTTTGGTGGGGAGACTTCCCGTAAGGACCACCCCTCTCTAGTGTAAGGGTCGGTGTCATGACACCTTTATCATTTTGAAACTTGGCGTATGAATGCACTTGGTATTGCCCGTCGACACACCACCGGTTGGGCTGGTCGACAACCGGGGTGAGAGCACCAGTCGGTGAGCCTGTAGTGGAATCAGGACTGTCAGCCTCATCAGATGAGGCAGATTGTGCAGCTATGGCAGGTGTAGGGACTTCTGCTGACCCTGAGGCTTTCACCGACCACGAAACTCCTAAGGAAACAGACACTCATTCTTATGTATAGCTGACCCAGAAGGTGTGCCGGTCAGTGTGCGCTCCTCATCAGACTAGGAGGCAGTGACTACGCAGGACGCCACCTTTTAGAGCATAGCACTGGTTGCACGTGCAGCTCGTGATGGAGTGGCAGTGCCTGGGGGCATGTACTCGGGATCATGCTCATCATCAGAGCCTATAACCAGTTGGGTAGACGGAACGACAGACTTTGAACGCCCACGTGAATAAACTCGATCTTGTTTTTGTGCCATTAGATATAGTACCAGTAAAGAATCAATATTAGTACTAGAAGGAGCAAACAAGACAATCAAAAACTACACAAAATAAATATAAGAGCAAATTTGTAATGACATCTCTGTAGTAACAGTGAAATACGACGGACCAGGTGACGTCTCATCATGAGTACGATGGACCGTCATGGGGTCGGTCATGTCTTACTTCAACTATGTTTATGTGGAGACCCCTAAAGAAAAGTATCTGAAAATTATGACGGATTAGCAGGATAGACGGTAGTGATAATGATGGTCCATCATCGATGTCCATCATGGGGCACTTAGAAAAAGTATGGATACCCTTAAGAGAGGGATCTCTGACCGTCATGATGGTTGTGCAGGACGGACCGTTGTGGGTATTCCAGTTCGTCATAGTTGTCCGTCAGAGGACACTTGGAAGCAAATGGAGACTCTTAGGACAAGGGTCTCAGACAACCATGACGGTTATGCAGGACGGGCCGTCGTGTTAATGATGGTCCGTCTTAGATGTCCGTCAGAGGACACTTAGGAAAAATTGGAGACCCATAGGAATAGGGTCTCTGACAACCAGAATGGTTGTGCAGGACGGCCCGTCGTGGAAACGATGGTTCATCGCATGTGTCCGTTGGTGGACACTTAGAGAAAACGAACAATGGGGTGTTGGAACATACCCTATGACAGTCCGTCGTGGGTGCAACGGTCCGTCATCGGGGTCTCATTTTGTCATTCAGTGATAGAACTGAGGATGCCACAATCAACCCCTGTGACTCAAATGGAATACTTAGTGTTAACCTACATGTTTCTAACCCATTACCTAGCAAACTAGCAATGCTAAAACAACTATTTCTCGACTTTTAACAAGGCAATTTGAGGATTCTCAACCTAGGTCAGAAAAAATTGGATCAAATAATGAAGACCCACGAAAAAGAAATAGGGTAATGCTAATTAAAAAACAAAAATGCAATGTAAATGGGTAGATATCAGAGACACATACCTGAGAAGAGGAGAAAAACAAGCAAATGAGGCACTTGGTTATAAAGAGCAGAACCACAATAACACACTCCGACCAGTACAAAGGAGATTTCCGAATTGGGGATTTGGGGAAGTGACTAGTTGATAGAGAAGAGAGGTAGGAAGTTGGAAGTTTGAAAGGGAGGGAAATGGGAGAAAGAGGGAAGGTAATGGGTAAAATGAAGGGGCGGGTTTTTTTAAATGTTGACAAATTTTAAAATTCCCCAGTCAGGTCGGGTTGCAAGTTAATGACGCAACGAGTCCTCGACGACGGTCCGTCGCAGATGCTACGGTACGTCGTGGGTTCTGCCACGTGTGCTCTAATTTTGAAAATAAAAGAAAGACGTACCTGGCACGACAGATTCATGTGATGGTGCATCACATGCGTGATGGTCCGTCGATATATTCGTCAGTGACTGTTTCAGAGTGATTTTTTGCAGAATTTCCTGGTGATGTGCTACCTGAAAATTCAAAACCCATTACTTGAAAATTGTACCATTACTAGAAAAAAAACTATAAGTATTGGGTTGCCTCCCAACCAGCGCCTGATTTAACGTCACGGCACGACTAAAGACACTTGATTACTCAGACTTCATCAAGATGGTATGCCTCGATCACTTCATTCGCTGATTCAACATGCCCGAAATAGATTTTTATTCGTTGTCTATTCACCTTAAACCGCACACCCTCCTTGGTTTCCAACTCAAGTGCTCCATGAGGGAATAATTGGGTGACCAAGTAAGGGCCAGTTCATTTGGACTTGAGCTTGCCCGGAAACATGCGCGACCTAGAATTGTATAAAAGTACCAAATTCTCAACCATAAAGTCTCGTTTTTCAATTTTTAGGTCATGGTACTTCTTCATCTTTTCTTTGTAGGATATAGCAGACACCGATTAGAGCTCACCACTCTGCCTCATGGACCTACAAATGTTGAAGGTCGCTTCTTCATTGTTCAATCGAAATTTCATCTGCCCCTTTTCCATATCAACTAAGGCTCTACCTGTAGCGAGGAATGGACACTCAAGAATGATAGACACTTCAAAATCGACTTCACAATCAAAAATAATAAAATCTACTAGAAATATGAACGACTCCACTTTTACTAGCACATCGTGGAGTATCCCTATAGGCCATTTTACTATTCGATCGGCCATCAGTAGCCACATCGCAATGGGCTTTGGATCACCCAAACCCAACTTCTTGTAAATCGAGAGGGGAATGAGATTTACGCTTGCCCCTAAAATCACATAATGCTTTCGCAAAATGTAATGAGCCGAATGTACAAGGAATAGTGAACGCACCCGGATCTTCTTTCTTTTGTACTAGAGATCTTGTAGAAATAGCACTACAATGCTGCATTCTATCATTATCCTCAAAAGTGACCGATCTTTTCTTTGTAACCAAATCTTTCATAAACTTGGCATAACCGGGAATTTGTTCTAGAGCTTCTACCAAAGGGACATTGATAGGAAGATGCTTCACAATTGTTATAAAACGCCGATATTTACCATCCATGGTCTTTTTCACTAATCTTTGAGGAAAGGTGGGTGGTGGTCTAGGCATGAGATTTATCTTTGTAGGCACTTCAACATGTTTTCCACTGTTATCTTCTACTTCACCAGTAACCTCTACCACGTTATCATTATCTTTTATCACCTTTTCCTCATTAGACGACATAGGTGGTCAATGGTTTGATTACCACCCCGAGTTGTGATTGTCATACAGTGTCCATCATTTTTCAGATTTTGGACAGTGTTGCTAGAAAGAGTACCCGGTTTCTGTGTGCTCACAGTCGCAGATAATTGGTCCATTTGCAACTCAAAGTGCTTAATCGATATTGCATGTGTATCGACTCTCTACCCGATACCCGCTAAATCACTCCTTAACTCTTTAATGTGATCATCACTAGCATCGAACCTCCTCATCATTTTCTGCAACATATACTCAACTCGCACCATACTATCTCTACCATCCCTAGGAGTAACTTCACGATTTTGAGGAGGGACATAGGGCCCATTCCTATCATTTCTGTTACCATAGTTACCCCTGTTGAAGTTGTTGTCGCGGTTGTAGTTTCCATCTCGGACATAATGACCCTCACAGTTATATTTACCATAGATCCGACCTTGGTTTTCTTGACCTTGACGCCGATTCTCCAGATTTGGGCCTTGGGCACTCGATAGGGAACCCCCCCGTCTACTCATTTACCGCATAGGAATTCTCCTCATAATAGCATTCATCATTTGGTGGTGGTGGTGGTTTAGACAAGTAGTTATCTGCATTTATCTTTTCTGCACCCACAGTGACATGTTTTAATACCAACCCTAGCTCAGTTCTCATCTGAGCCATCTCTTCACGAATGTCATCTGTGGCTGGGTTGTGAGTGGATTGCACTGCGAAGGTATTTACTCCAAGCTTTATTATTCCGAGAGATTTTCTCTAACTTTTTGGCAATCTCGGCATAAGGACACTCCCCATAAGAACAACCCACTATAGTATCCAATAGCTCTTTATTATTATCATCCTGTCTAAGATTGAAGTATTCATTCAGTAACTCATCATCTATGCGGTGATTGGGGACACTTCTAAAAAATGAAGTGAATCTATCCCAAGAACTACTAAATGACTCTCCTGGTAGAGCCACAAAGTTGTTCACTCTGTCTTTGTGGTTTAGTTTCTTGGAGACCGGGTAGTAACGTGCTAAGAAAACGTCCCTTAATTCGTTCCAAATGAAAATTGAGTTATAAAGAAGCTCAGTGAAACAAATAGAAGCCTGTACCTTCAGTGAGAGAGGAAATACTCTTATACTTATTACATCCAAATCCAAATCAGGCCTCCCTACACAGCTTTTACACACTGCCCTTACCTTAGCTATATGGAATATGGATCGTCAGAAGGTAGACCTGAAAACAAACCTCTAGCAGTGAGCATTTGCATCAGACTACTAGTTACCACAAAGGTGTGGCCTCGTGTTTGAGGGGGCAAGACAAGTGGCCCATTAGAGTCTGCAATATTATCATAGCCTCTATAGTATTCTTGAGGACGTGAAGCGGGATTTTGTCCCCTTTGTTGATTTTCACCCGGATCATCTGATAATAACTGACCATGAACATCAACAGGAACTGGGATGTTCTAGTTTGGATAATAATCATTAATACCCAAGTTTTGATTCATGTTGCTTAGTGTACGCTCTAATTCGTGATCGTAGGGAAAAAGGGGTTCTCTTCCTCTCCGTGTATTTCTCATACAAGAAAGATAGTTAAACAATAATCAAAAACAATAAAAAAAAGTAAAATGAAGAAAATATTGACTAAACTTTAATAAGTTTAAGTTAATCTAAAAACTACTTTCTCCGGCAGGGCGCCAAAATTTTAATACGCTCAAACTTATTTATCAAATAAGAAGTAAAGCGGTCTTATCAAGTAAAGAACCCAACTAATGAGGTTGGGATAGTTCCCACGAGGAAAATAGTTCAGAGTTAACATTAATCTATTATTACTTTTATTTGGTCAATTATTTCCTTAGAAAACAAAAGAGAATAAAAGGGGGGGTTTATTTCTAAATTAATGGATAACTAGCTAAATTAAAGTAAACAACTAACAGATTCAAATCTTGGAGTTTAATCAATTAATAAAAGTAACTAGGGTTTAAGTGTTCCCCACAAGTTCCTAACTTGATAATTCTAACTATAACAATTCTTTCCTAGTATCTTACATGCAAAGTGATAAGTTATGTATTTCTAAAACATTGGTCCGACATCTAAGAAAATTTCACTCCGTACCTTGGTCCGACTACTTGTGTTGCTATACTAACCCTTACCTTAAACTCATAGTAAGCATTGTATTCGATATTTGACTAAGTTATTACCTCTTACTAATCAACACTAACCTATTATATAGTATACACTAAATCTATGTTGATAATTCTTTTCCTATTATCTACCTCCTTGATCCAGCAAGTAGCATTAAGGCGAGTTCTAACGTTGGTCATCCGTTAAAAAGACTTCTAAATGAAAGAATTATCAATACATGCAAGACACTATTCTGGAATTGTTATTTTATTTAGATTTTACCTCATTATTTACCCATGGTACCCACAACCCTAGTTATGGAGTTTAGTTACCCATAGTCATAATTACAATATTCATATATTTAATATAAGAATTCATGCACTTACTTTGATGAGAAAGAATAAAATCTGAAAATTTACTTGATTAATCAAAAAAATCACCAACAATCAATTCCAGAAAAAGTGTAACAATTGCTGAAATTAATCCTTCAATACATGAACAAGAGAACTAAAGATTCTCCAAAAGTGTAACAATCAAAAAGTCTAATATCAAAGAGTCTACTAACAAAGAGTCTCACTCCCAAACGAGGTTTTTTGAACTATTTATAATAAAAATAAAACATAATAAAAGAAGGATTCTAATTACTGAAAATCTGTCAAAACGCGGCTGGGTTGACGGACCTCGTGACGCACCATCGTGGTCACGACAGAATGTCATGGCCTCCGTCGTCCCATACTTCACAAATTCTTCTACTGCTCTCTTCATTACCCTCGACGAACAGGTATGACGGCCCGTTCCAAGCACGACGGTCCGTCGAGGGTCTCCGTTCCATAATACTTGAACTTTTTGGAATTTGGGTACTGGGACTACTCTTTGATCATTGCGATGAACCAGCAGGACGGACCATCGTGGCTATGACGGTCCGTCATGGACTTCCGTCATCCCACACTTAGGTCAGACTTCTCCATCTTCCTTCAGCAGCTTCACTACGATGCCACCTACGGACCATCACAAACTCGACGGACAGTCACAAGCTCCGTAGGTGGTCTCTTCCGCATTTCTCGCTCAAAACTTTCTGCGTTCATCTTTGGATAGATTTCCTGCTAATAAGGAGAAACTTACATAAAAATCAATAGAAAAAGGCTTTTCGACACACACTAAATTTAAGAAAAAAACATTAAAAATAGTGTGAAACCACGGTATATCAGCTACACTACCCATAGATAATCTACTAAGAGAATCGGCCACTATATTCGCCTTTCCAGTATGCTAATGCACACTCATATCATAATCCTTAAGGAACTCAAGCCACTTTCTCTGGCAAACATTCAAATCTTTCTAGGTGAACACATACTAAAGGCTCTTATGATCGGTGAACACATCAACATGAACACCATAGAAGTAGTGTCTCCAGATCTTTAGTGCAAACACCACTGCTGCAAACTCGAGGTCATGTGTTGGATAGTTCTTCTCATGCACCTTAAGCTTTATAGAGGCATAAGATATAACCTTATCTCTTTGCATCAACACACAACTAAGGCCAACTTTGTATGCATCACAATAGATCACATAAACATCTGAACCCTCTGGTACAGTCAATACCGGAGCTGTAGTCAATCTAGTTTTCAATTCTGCAAAACGTTTCTCACAAAAATCTGACCATTGAAACTTGATCATCTTCTAAGTCAATCTAGTCAATGGTGAGGCTATATATGAAAATCCTTCCACGAACCTTCTGTAATAAGTTGCTAGACCTAAGAAACTTCTGATATCTGTAGTAGAGGTAGGTCTGGGCCATTGTTTCACTGCTTCTATTTTTTGTGAATCTACGCGGATCCCTTTGCTATATGACAAAGGAAAGCAACAGATTGCAATCAAAACTCACATTTACTAAACTTAGCGAATAACTGGCAATCTTTGAGAGTCTGCAGAACAACTCTCAGATGACTTGCATGTTCTTCCTCACTTCTAGGGTAAATGAGGATAACATCAATGAAGACGATAACGAACAAGTCTAAGTACTGTTTGAACACTCTGTTCATCAAATCCATGAAAGCTGCAGGAGCATTAGTTAGTCCAAATGACATAACTACAAATTCATAATGACCATACCGAGTTCTGAAGGTTATTTTCGGAATGTCACTATCTCTGACTCTGAGCTGATGATAACCCGATCTGAGGTCTATCTCTCAGAATTGACTAGCACCCTGAAGTTGGTCAAACAAGTCATCAATCCTGGGGATGGGATACTTATTCTTGATTGTGACCTTGTTCAATTGGCTATAGTCAATGCACATTCTGAGAGAACCATCTTTCTTCTTTACGAACAATACTGGTGCACCCTATGGTGAAATAATAGGTCTGGTGAAACCCTTATCTAGAAGGTCTTTCAACTGCTCTTTCAATTCCTTAAGCTCTTCTTGAGACATTTTGTAAGGAGGAATAGAAATAGGTTGGGTATCTTGGAGGGGATCAATTCCGAAGTCGATTTTCCTTTCGGGAGGAACCCCGGGAAGATTTTTTGGAAATACTTCTGGAAATTTACAGACTACTGGAACTGACTCAAGAGATGGGGTTTCAAGGCTAGAATCCTTAGCCCAAACTAGATGATAGAGATAACCCTTAGATATCATCTTTCCGGCCTTAAGGTAAGAACTTAATCGACCCATAGGCGCCAGGCTACTACCCTTCTATTCTAAGATTGGTTCATCTGGAAATTGAAAAAGAACAATCCTAGTTCAACAATTGACTGAGGAATAATATGAGTGTAACCAATCCATGCCTAGAATGACATCGAAGTCTATTATTTCGAACTCTACTAGATCTGCTGAGTTGACTTTCTGAGAGACTATGACAGAAAATTTTTGTATACCCGTCTAGCTATAGTTGGGTCACCGACTGGAGTAGAGACTGAGAATGGTTCTGAGAGAGTTTCTGGACTGACACTGAATCATACCGCTATACAGAGTTACTAAAGACAAAGTCATTTCCGTTGTATGAATGAACCATATGTGAGTCACATCCTTGAGTTGATAGGATGCCAATCTCACATATAACTACCAGTTATTAGAATCACATCAAATATTTTCTTGACCTTGTCAATGAACTTCTATGGGTCCTTACCAACTTGTGACCCTTAAAACTTAGGCGGATTCATCCTAACAAAATCACAAACTCTGGCTGCCACTAATCGATCATTTCTATTAGTAGGAACTTAAAGCTGCTGATTGTTCTTGTTGTTAAAACCAGAGCCAAAAGTTGAATTGGCATACTGAAACTCTGCATTTGAACTTCCTTATCTAGTATTAGAGGAATTGTGTTAGCATTGCGTGCATTAGAATTCCATAGCTAAGCTCTATGAGAAGGCATAATCTGAAACGTAGAATGTCAAGTTAGAATGGAATAAGATCATACCTTATGCATGATAAGAGTAACAAGAAAGTGAAGTTTTTCCTAAAACACTTTATAGCCTCCCTAACATTAGATGTGGTGCACTTCACACCAATGAAAATGACTCTACTAAGTGCGGATTTTTCCGACATCTTAGGACTCTTGAACCTAGTGCTCTGATAACAAGTTTTGTCACACCCCGAGCTACCCCCGAGATGCAAACACGGAACCTAGGACCACAAGTGATCCCAAGCTAACCCTGCTGGCATGATCATGAGCATAATATGGATAATAAACTGTTGCGGAAGCTAAATCATACTTATAATGAAAAGATGGTGAATACTCATATTCTATAGCTGATATATTTGAGAACAATGAGTTTAATACAGAAGAAATATTAACTCACTATTAATCTGAATCTAACTATGTCTAAAAATAGCCTCTAAACTAGACTAGAATTATTGGGACAAGCCCCAGCTAAATCTAGCAAAAACTGAAACTAAATGACTAAAGATTGAAATGAAACTCATGACTGTTGTCCTCGGAGAATGAGGACTCACCACTGAATCTTTTGAACTGGAGATCGGGAAATCGAACTATGCGTGATTTGGATGCTGAGAACCTGAAGCTACATCACGAGAAGATGTAGCGCATGTATGCTTCAGTACTTGAAAGGTAATGAGCATGTAGGATAGAGTAAAGCTGAAATAAAATATAACTGAACAAGCACAAAAAAAAGTATAATAATCTGAACGTGATGTGCTGATTTCTAAGCTAATTGGATGCTATGACCAATTTATAACATGAAAAAGCTGAATACTGAATATACTGATAAATGGTCGATGCAGAGAGTCTGACTGAACTGTAGGGGCTACTAATAACCGATAATAAAACCACATGAGCTAAATGTGGAGTTCGATGCATACGCCCCACCCAATATACCCTGCCAAAGGTATAAATGCATGCTGGCGTGATGACTAAACTGATTGCCCACATAGGAGACTTACAAGCTACTTGTCTAGTAGTTCTGGGACTATTGGGTACGCTAAACCCTAGTCCAACTCGGTTTTATGCTACTCCCAATGAATTCTGTAAGTTAACTGATTTATATCTGAATTTTTGTAAATACTGGATAGCTCGAAACTGAACATGCAAACTAAGAATACAACAATTAATCTGGTAATTATGCATTTATAACTGAGGCATGCATATCTGAAGTGTCTGAAATATATGACCTAGCATGTGTAATTCAAGAACTAAAGAAATACAAAGCTAGGGCTTTGAAATTCATGCGATAATCTGAGTAATAACATGATAATCTGATTTGGAATATATATTTAATTCATGAAGTTATATCAAAGTTCTAGAAACCCTAGGTTTAATCATAATAAGAGAATCAAGAACTGAATGAAACTAAGGACCCAATGGGTGAAAGGAACCCACTAGTAAATCCTGCATACCTGGTGATGAAATCCATGGAAAAATACTTAAGTTTCGGGGATGGAACTGTTGGAGATTGTAGCATTCCTGAACTAGGGTTTTTGAGCTTTTTTCTCCTCTCTTGCTTCTAATTTTTTAAGTTTTCATTTAATGATTTAACTTGTATATGTTTTAATTATGTTTCTAGGCTTAAATTGACTAAAATATGATGATTTAAGGTTAAAAGACGTAACTTAGGGTTTAAACGGAGTGGGAAAGGTCAAAAAGACCCTTGGGAAGGTTGCTGTCGGGCCTCACGATGACCAGGACTGACGGTCCGTCGTGTGCCCAATGCCCGGTCGTTGGGTCCGTCGTGAGGGCCTGTTCGACAAGCCTTTACTAAAAGGGGCATAACTTTTAGTCGGAGGTCTAATTTTAGCAAGGTCGGTGGCTATGGAAAGATAATTTAATTATCTATCGATGGGTATTTCCCCTTAAATGGCTGGAAATTTTCCACCTACGGACAATAGGTCCACCAACGAACCATACTGGTCATCCATAGCTCTTGTTAGAGTGTGGTTGAAGGGAGTCTTGATCGACGGTCATGGACTACGGACCGTCGTTTGACCTACGGACTGTAAGCCCGTGCGTCGTCTAAGACTTAACCAATTTTTCTAGGCTGAAATTTTTGGAAGTTTCTAATCCCATCGACGGTTGTGCAGGACGAACCGTGGTTCAGGCTACGGTCCGTTGATGCCACCGTTGGTAGCACCTGCAGGTTTTTATGAAAAACTAATTTTTGGTCTGTTTTGGCTACGGGGTGTTACAATTTGTTTGATTCTAAATTTTTCGTTCTTAGTTGAAGATAAGATTGACCTATAATGTACCAATATTGATTCTGTAATTTATCTATCGAATTAGCTAAACTATTTAGTGTATAATAGGATATTGTTTTAGGTTATGTAGTTTGTGATTAATTGGGCAGAGTTACTTTATAATTATCCAGAATGTATGACATGGTGCTAAATTGGGAACTGCAATTACTGTTGTGTTTTGGCAATGCTCTGTATGTAACTAGAGATATGGTGTAATTCTATGCAATCTACATGGATTAGTGTCCTTTGGTTCTTTAGTATTAAGAGCTTGTTGTGAACACGTCAAAGTTTTAATGGGTCTTTATCCTTGATTTCATGGAGTTATATTCAAATTTCTTTCAGTTATTGGATTTTAAGTTGATTTCTGTTAATTAGCGATGATAGAAATCTAGAATTGGTAAATTAAAAAAAAAATTACTTTTTGTGCATGTTGTAACACTGATCTAAGTTGATTTCTTTTATGGCTCCATCGGAGTCTAATAGTAGTACACCAGGTGTATTGCAAGAAAAGAGTAGTAGGAAATGTCATAGCAATTTTTGTAACAATGTCCTGGAGCTGTTGTTAGTGTGGTGACTGCTGGTGCATTTTTTCTTGCATTTTCTACATTGTTACTTATTTGGTTATTTTCCAAAAGATTCAAGAGTGATTTTTTTTGAAATGTGGCATCTAATATCATTGAACTGCCTAAGGAGTTCAACTATAAAAAGCTTAAACTGGCCAAGAAAGGTTTCATTCCAACGAGAATTACAACTACATTGGTACTTATTTCATTCCAAAGTGCATTTGGATGTGTTTTTAGAGCATGTTGTAGTTTACTGAATATGATTTTATTGTGGTCCTTTTGATTAATTATTACTTTTAAATTCTTTTTGTAGCCAAGTGATGCTGCTAGTGGATTCATTTCATACACGCAAGAAGACCCTCAGATTGAAATAATCCAAATAACAACGACGAAGATCGTCGTGCAATTGTATTAGATAATTAAGTACTATAATTGCTTGAATAAAAGTAGTAGATCTTTTATGATAATGGTTAGAATGAATGTGTTGAATGTTTAGTTTTGGAGACAAATGATGATACTAATGTTTGTGTTTAATAGTTGAAATGTATGTTTGAGACTAATATTATATTATTTTACGTTAATGTATTTTATTTTGATAATATCTTAATGTTAACCTATTTAAGATAGCAATTTATATAATAAAATGTATTATTAACCAGTTTGTAAGAATTATAAATAAGTACATAAAAAAATCAACAATAGTAAAACGATTGCAGGGACATTATACAAAGTTGTGTATGTCTTACAATGCAGCATAGCAACTTGCCACCATTTAGCACTATAAAATCATGATCTCATGTTGCTCCCATGCACCGTAACCAAGAACCTTCTCACTCCTACTTCCTAGGATAGCAGAAGGCTCATGCCGGTGTCGACCACCATCAACAGACCTTTCTTTCTCAGCCAATCAATACTTGTTGGGATTTATGCAGTTTTGATGGTTGACAAAGAAAGAAGAAACATGTTAGTCAACACGGTCCAAAGGTACACTGTCATGAGCTATTGAACTCGAGAAAGCTTCTAAAATGAATAAAGACAAGAGTGAAGAAACAAAAGAATGGACAATGTTACTTTCGTGAGAAACCCCAACAAAATAAACATCTGATGAATTGAAGAGAAAGAATCAATGAGTTTGATTTGAAGAAGAAGTCTAAAGAGGCATAATATTAATTGAAGAAGGAGTCTCACTTAAAGTATAACTCTAAAAGTTACTGTTGAATTGAAGTGTTGGAGTTCGACTACAATACAACAAAATCAATTAATGTAATTTGAAGAGGAAGTCCAAAAAAGGTAGGAGTTTAAATTGAAGAAGGAGTCTTACTTGAAGTAGAACTCTCAGTCAAGAGAGTTCAAGTCAATAAGGAGTTTGAAGTGAACAATAACTCTATGATAAATTATGTTTAAATAGAAGTGATGTCGTTTAGAATACTTGTGCACTTACAGAGAAAAAGAGCGATTGAGAAATTCACTTCGCAAGTGCCACCAACGATCTGAAGGAACACATCGAAGAACCTGATCCTTTACAGAGTTTATGTGTTAGGAGTTTTTCTTTATGAATGAGTATTGATGTAATCTTAGTTCAATGAGTTATAAACTGAATTAGGAGTGTTGTCTTAGGGTTGTGATAACTCAAAGAGTTGGGAACACATACCTTGGGAGGTTTGTGTTGAAGGTTAGGAATTCAAGTTAGTTCCTAGGATTAAAAGAGTTGTAGTTCAAATCCATAACTTGAACTTAAGGTAGGTTGCAAAGTTTGTAACTATCTTTTGTGGAGGCTCGTAGTTGATTTAGTGAAGTTGGAGTTTAATCCTGGAAGGGTACAGGTCATGGTTTTTAAACCTTTTGAGCTGGGTATTTCCATGAAAAAATAGTGTGTTTTTACTTACTGCCTTTACTGCTTTGTTGGAACACATTAGGCAACCTATTTCACACATAGGTGAAAAGTTAAAATCAGTAAGTTATTAGGTCGTGTAGAATATCAATTGGTATCAGAGCGGGTTTTCTCTCAAAAGTTTATCAACTTAAGAATAGATCGAGATAAGTTACTACACCATTTTAGGTATACAACCACACTAATTCTAGACTACACTTTTAAAGTGCCTAAAGTATTTTTGGGAACGCTTTTAAAGTGTAGCCATTTTTTTTAACTTTTAGCAACAATTGAAAAATGTACTCTTTAATACTATAAGTTACACTTTATAAGTGTTGCTATAAAATGATATAATTGGCAACAATTTTTTACATATAAGACCACACTTTTTAAATGTCCTATTTTTATTATTGTAAAAACAACACATTATAAGTGTGGCCTTAAAATTTTCACCAAAATTTTATATTTCCTCCAACAACTTTAACTCTCCATCCCATCTTTTATTGGCCAAAAAATTAAACATTAAAAATAATAGATCAAAAAGACTTTCCTTTTCTGAAGATCTTTCCCTTTTCCTTTCCTTTGCTGATGATCGAGCTTTTCCTTGAAGTCACGCTTCCCTTTCCTTCTACGAGCTAAAGAACTCACAATTTCTCTTCTCTGAGCTGAAGATCGAGCTGTAAAACTCACCGACATGACAGAGCTTTCTCCTCTTCGAGCTGGAGATTTTGTCAAGGTAAGAGCTGAAGAGCTGAAGATTTCATCAACCTTCTTCATATTGAATGAATTTTTCGCTTAGAAGGAATTTATTGGATTTGTTGGCAAGAGGAACTGAAGTTAAGTCTCTTCATCACACTTTTCTCTCGGACATCTCGTTGCAGAACTTGATTTCAGACAAATTTAGGGTTTACCGGATAATAATTCTATCTTTAAAAGTCTAAATTTTAGCTTTAGGGTTTTGATGTTCTTATGTTTTTATACATATTTTGGGTGTCTAGATCGTGATTTAGCTTTGTTAGTTAATTTCTGGGTGCCCTTAGTCTTAAACACGAGTCTTCTACTCTTATGCATTTGTGTTGTTGACAGCAAACAGTTCTGATGGATCCCTTAGATGGGTAGATTTGGCAAAAGTCATTCTTTCTAGTAAAAGAAAATATAATGATACTGCTAACTATACTACTAACCATCATTGCTAATTCCAGAATGGAATTAGCTTCTGTCCAAGAATAATCTGTTCCAAGTTTTGGATCAACTATATCCATCAAATTTCCCTGCTCTTGCAACACATAAGCCTGTAATTGAACTAGCAGATATCGATCAAATTAAAAAAGGCATTCAAGTAAAAATACAATGGTAACTGTTTATTAGGCATGTGCATCAATGAATGAAATTGGAAACTTCTCATTTGAGGCTTTACCGAATCAAGAAGGTAAACTGTCTGATCACTTGTCATGCAACTAACACTGTTTCTACCCCTTACAATTTCAAGTGTAACAACCCCAAATCTGTAAATGTTTGCTTTTGGTGTTAAGTAGTCGTGCATTGCATATTCTGGTGCCATATATCCCCTATAAAAATGAGAGAAGAAATAACTTATCTGTAAGAAAATATGTATAGCAAAAGCTTTATGGTAACAGGGGAGAAGGATTAGCAGAGGATGGAAATGTTGATTTCACCATAGTTCTAGAAACTTGGTTCTTTTTATATCAATCATGTGCTTATTTAAGTTGTCGTACAAGCATTAACGATTTCATTTGAAGTATTGATATTGTTTATTGATATCAAGTTTCTGCATTTTAAATCTATGGCCAATATCATTAAATTTAGTTTCCTTGAAATATCATTTCATCAACTTATATGACATGTGAATGGTTCTGTAATTAGAAGATCCTAAAGCGACGTAATCTTCTATTGTCAATAAATATAACTGTGATAAGAAGGTTTTAGGAGAGCAAACTATTGTCATCTGCGATTCAATTTTCTTGACCTCTCATACTAGTTGGAATGACAAAATTTTGTAGACGAGTACCTTTAGCTTTATGTGTCAAACAGACAATGTACCATTTCTATCAAGAAAGACTTCATACGGTCTCTTCTAATTTCAAAATTATCTTTTTTTTTTATCAAATATAGTAATTTCAGAATTTTTTTTCTTTGATCCTAAGTAAACTGGTCGAGCATAGAGTTAGAGGGAGTAGACTTACCATTTTGATGATTCTCCTCTTTTGATCTTGTGTTCTGTGTTTTATGGCCAGTAGTTTGGAATTCCTGCAAAATTTCATGTGAATCGTCAGTGGTATCAACAAGTATACCTGTATTAGGAGATTTATTCGTTCTTGGGCTTAAAAAATGTGCAATATATAAATCTGTAGATCTATCTTGCATCTTAAAAATGTGTTGTGGTATCTTGTTTTTCTATATTTAGTGGAAAAATTGTAATCTACAATATATATGTAAATCTGCAAATGTGCAATATGCAAATCTGCAGGTCTGTAGTTTCAAGCTTGTGTTTTTACTTTTGGTCTTCTAAATAAAGTGGCGAATTTCTTTCCTTCAAATCTGCAAACTTGAAAATGGTTCTCGATAGAATTTCTTAATCTTGATGAGTACATTCAATTGTGTGTATCCTATTCGTTTACTTTCCTTCCTAATTGTGTCTATTCAATTAATTTTTTCTTATTTTTTCTTCGAAGTATAGTCAACATTGAGAAACATTTTATGAGTATTCAAGGTTTGATTTGACATAGCACAAGAGTCATGACTAAGTAAGAAAATTTTATCATCTCATCAAACCTGAATATGATAACTTACTCATGACTTTTAAAACGTATTTGTGATGACGGGTAATTTATATGGATATCTTTCTAGGAATTCATATATCCCATTGAAGGATTGGATAAATTTAGCAAGGTATATCAGACCATATAGTGATGGTGTTGAACCATTCCTTTATTTTGCTTACTCTTATGGAAATCCTCACGGAGAGGAAATTCAGTGTCCATGTGCAAAATGTTATGATGTTCATTGGACTTGAAGGAATGTAGTGTATGATCATCTAATATGCTATGGATTTGTTAAAGGTTATACTAGATGGATCAATCACGGGGAATGTGATATCAAGTTGAATGTTAAAGATTATATGGAATGCTCACCGATTATACTGATGGGTTGTTGAATGATAAATTTAGAGATTTTGCACAGGCCGAGGGAGCTTATGATGGTCCAAATTAAGATGCCAAAAAATATTATAGCTTAGTTGAAGAGGAAAGCCAAGAATTATATCCTGGTTGTACAGGATTCTCTAAATTATCATTCACACTTCGTTTATATTTGTTGAAGTGTCTACACGGATGGAGAAATGAATCATTCACTTCTCTTTTAGAGTTATTAAAAGAGGCGATGCCCAAGTTGAACATTCCTTCATCTTATAATAAAATCAAGCCTATGGTTAAGAATCTCAGCCTTGATTATGAGAAAATTGATGCACATCTAAATGATTGCACGTTGTTTAGGAATGATCATAAAGATGATGAATTTTGTCATACATGTGGAGCTTCACCATATATTGAAAATCCTGAAGTTGATGGTGAGGGTGAGTCTTCTAAAAAATCACATCGAGTTTCAGCAAAGACTTTGAGACATTTCCCACTAATTCCTAGACTCAAAAGGTTATTTATGTGCTCAAAGACGGCAGATTCTTTGAGGTTGCATGATGAGAAGCGTTCTAATGATGGAAAGTTAAGACATCCTGCTGATGGTCTATCATGGAAAGATTTTGATAGGATTCATCTAGATATCGCACTAGATTTTCGCAATGTGAGACTTGGATTAGCAACGGGTGGCTTCAATCCATATCAAACCATGAGTATATCTCATAGCACATGGCCAGTTATGTTAATGGCGTATAATCTGCCTCCCTGGATGTGCATGAAATCTGAATATTCTATACTTTTTGTACTTATACCTGGGCCACGATCACCTGGCAATGACATTGATATTTACTTACAACCATCGATAGATGAGTTAAAATTTTTGTGGGATTCTTGGGTTGAAACATAGGATGCTTCAAGAAATCAAACTTTTCAAATGCGAGCAACTCTTATGTGGACAATTAATAACTTTCCTGCATATGCTATGTTGTCTGGATGAGTACAAAAGCAAAGTTTGCTTGCCCTTGTTGTAACTATAACACTAACTCTCACTATCTTAAGCATAGTCGGAAAATGTGTTATATGGATCATCGTGTTTTTCTACCATGGATCATCCATGGAGATCTAACAAAAGATCTTTCAATGGAAAAACTGAACTCAGGTATCCTCCATCTTTATTAAAAGGAACTGATGTGCTTAATTTCTTACAAGATTTTGAAAATGTGTTTGGAAAAATGAGAAAGAGATGAAATGATGGCCCATGGAAAAAAAGGTCAATTTTTTCTGAATTACCTTAGGCAGCACAACTTGTTACGCCACAACCTTGATGTAATGCACATAGAGAAGAACATAGTTGATAGCATTCTTGGAACTCTTTTGGATATTCCTGGCAAAACAAACGATCATGCAAAAGCCGGTATGATTTGAAAGAGATGGGAATTATAAAGAATCTTCATCCAAAAGATATTGGAGATAATAAGAGAACAAATTTTGCAAAAGCTTGCTTCTCAATGACAAATGGAGAGAAATCAGCTCTTTGTGGAGTTTTAAAGACAGTCAAGCTACCTGATGGCAGTGCCTCCAATATATCTAGGTGTGTGCAATTGGATGAAAGGAAATTGTCGGGTGATAAGACCCATGATACTCATTTTATGTTACATTACTTGCTTCCAATACCATTAAAAGCATCCTTCCAGATCATGTGGCTATTGCTTTGATTCGTCTATGCTCCTTCTTCCTGCGTTTGTGTCAAAAAGTTATCACATTTGAGGAATTAGATTGCTTAGAAGTAGAGATAAGAGAAACAATAAATCAGTTAGAGAGAATTTTTCCTCCGTCATTTTTTGACATAATGATTCATTTGCCTATTCATTTGGCGAATGAAGTGAGATTAGGTGGTCCAGTTCAAAACCGATGGATGTACTCCACGGAAAGAGAAATGGGTACATTTAAATCATATATCCGCAATAAACGTTATCTAGAAGGTTGCATAACAGAGGCACATGTGGGAATAGACTGTATGAATTTATTTTTAAGATACCTTAATAGGGGTGTATAAACAAGATTTAATAGAAAAGACCGAAATAATGATGAATGTGATCGAAGATGCAGAAACAATGAATTTGTTTCCTAAAAAAGGATGTACTATAGGATCAAAGAAAGCAGATCCATTTATATTAGATAACAAGTCACTAAGTCAGGCACATGCATACTTATTGGGAAATTGTGATGAGATTCAAGATATATTAGGTACTTTACTTTAGTATACAACTGAACAAGTTTAGCTAAAATAGGGACAGAAAATATAAAAGCATTTGCCTTCAAGGAAAATATGATTTACTGTTTTTGGAAATTGGATTCCATCTGAAGATGGGAGTTTTACATTTCTACTGCCTGGGAGAGCATTAGGAAAAAACAATCTAAGGATCAGATTAATAATTTTATTTGGCACAAGCATATGACTTTAAAAACATAACACGTTTCGAAAAGATGGTCTGATAGTTTTTGTTGTTACAGGGCAGGGAGGGATGACATTGAAAAGATCTTAGTTACTGGAAATTTGGCTAGTTGTGTATGGAAAATACATGGAGAAACAATGGGGATAGATCATTCTATGACCTGTTTGAGGAGTGTATTAATGCATTGAAGATAGTTTTGAGTATGGAAGGTTGATAACAATGTCTAATTGAATTCAGGTAACCAAAGCTAAAAAGCATTTTTGCCTTCAAGGAAAATAGTTGCAATCTGATTACTTCTTTTGGAATCTGGAATAGTTGGGCAGGTTCGGATAGTTGGGCAGGTTGGGCAGTTTGCCTTTAAGGAAAATAGTTTTGCAATATGGAATACAGTATGCAGTTTCCAAGTTCCTTAGTAGTAAGTACACTTTGCAAATTGATAAATATTACCTCTAAATATTAAATTGAGAGTAACAGATAATTAAAGCATGAATGATTATATAAACTATTGCAATCTTGACTTCTTGCCTCTTCAATAAATGTTACAATATGGAACTTCTTGCCTATTCTATACCCATCAGAATCTGATTTGTGTAGGGAAATGGAGGTAAACAAATTTGAAGTGGATGATGAAGATTTTTTGAACCATTGTAAAAGTTTGAATACATTATATTTGATTTTGTGAAATATGTTCATTGGTGGAATGTATTGAACTATTGTAAGAGCACTTTTTGAATTATTGTGTACACATTCCGAATATTGCTTCATAAGTATGTGTATGTAAACAACGCATATTATGTTTTGAAGTTTATGGAAAATCTATAAATTTGTAAGAGTACTTAATGCTTGAGATTATTTATTTCAAAACAATATTGGTGTATTTTACTTAGAAATTGTTGCATATAAATTGTGTATGCATATGGGAAAAGACTACACTTCAAAATGTTGTCATATATTAGATATAAAAGGCAACACTTCATAATTGTGGGCAATATGGTATCAAAGTCCACACTTAAAAGTGTAGAAGGTAAGACAACACTTTTAAACGTAGATGGAAAGTGTGGCCTTTTGCCTATTAGGCTATGCTTGAAAGTGTCGCTGCTAAGGCCACACTTTTAAGCGTAGCTGAAAAGCGTGGTCTTTTTGCCTTTAAGGTTAGCTGAAAAGTGTAGATGATAAGGCAACACTTTTAAGTGTAGCTACAAAAAGCATGGCCTTTTTGTTTTTTGGCAATACTTTTATGGGACTTTCAGCCACCCCTGAAAAAGTGTGGCTTAAAGTCAAAAAGTGTGGCCTTTTATCAATGGTCACACTTTTTCATAGTTTAGGCCACACTTTTCTAGGGTGGTTTTAGACATAAAATATTGTAGTGAATTCTGCACCTCCACTCGGATATTGTGATAAACAAGATATCAACAAGCCTCCGTTATTCAATGGTCAGTATTACTCTTGGTGGAAATAATGATGGAAACTTTTATTCAGGATAATGATTATGAACTTTGGAATATAGTTATTGATGGACCAGAATACCCAACTAAAAAGGATGCTAAAAATAATAATATACAAAAGCAAAAGAGTGAATACGACGAGGGTGACTATAAGATTCTTCAAAATAATGCAAAATCTAAGTTTATTCTTATTTGTGGCATTAGACCAGATGAGTATTGTCGAATATCTAGTTGCATAACTGCAAAACTAATTTGGGATACTCTCATGGACACACATGAAGACATAGGATCAGAATGTACTAGTGATGAAAAGGTAGATGAGATTGCTCTCATGGCTATTCGAGATTCAGACGTGGAAGAAGAAGAAGAAGAAAACTCTGAGGTTAGTATCATTGATCTTAAAGAAAAGTTGCATCTATTTTCAAAACATAAATTAATTGAATTGTTGAATGGGTTAATTGATAAATTTGAAGAATTAACATGTGAAAGAGATCAGTTGTTTAAAGCCTTTGTAGACCAAAAATTTGAGTATATGGATCTCAAAGATGACAGAGTTGTAACTTATAAACAAAATAATTGTCTGAAGAAACATTTTGAATAACTTGAGTCATATAACCTAGATCTAAACTCTGAAATTTTAAGGATGACAGTTACTGAAAAAGAAAAAGGAAAAATGAGTGAAACTGAAGAAAAACTTGAGAATGAGTTGAAAAAAATGCAAAAATGACTATTTTTTTGAAAAAGAAATGGTGAGGAAATTAAACATTGAAATCTCTCAAATAAAAGTAAAGCTTTAGAAGGCAATTAGATGGACTCACTCATCTAGAATTGTTAACAAATTGAGTGATAGGGTGCACAATGAGAAGGCTGACATAGGATTCAATAAAGAAAATATTATATCTGAAGATTTATATTATATTTGTGGAAAAATTGGTCATCCAACTACTTAGTGTCAAGTTTCTAATGATTTTAGATAAAGAAATATTAGGTTTGCAAATGGAAACAGATTTATCTCTATTGGCAGAAACAGGTCCACTAACCTGTTGCCCAGATGGACGAGAAGAAATTTGATTCACCCTTTTTATCATAATAAAGGACCCAAGCTTGTCTGTGTTCTTAATACTAACCTCTAAGATATTGTGCAGGTGAAGCAGAAAGGAAGAAAGTGATGCAATTCATAAATATTGCTTGCTTAAGAGATATAAATGAAGACAAACAAAAGTTACTTTCGCTCACTTCACAAAAGGGGAATCGTGTCATTTAAAAGAAAAGAAAAAAAAGGAGGTAATCTATGCGTAAGGGGGAAGAAAAAAGAAGAAGAAGAAGAAGAAAATGTGAGGATTAAAGTGAATTAGTGAGAGTGCATTGCAACACGTTGTACAACATGTTTCATTTGTTGAATAGACTAAGGCATATTGATAGGGGAATAATGAATCTTGAAACCGATTTGTCTGCAAAAGTATGTGATTGTTGGATCACGTTGTTCTTTTTCAAAAAGTAGGGAGCATTATGAAAATAATAAGTTAGACTTGGGGATGATTAAGATTGCATAAACATCCGTCAATGATTGGCTAGAATAATTGTTCTCCTAACTTTATGAGCTAAAATGTTATTCAATTCAGTCTTATACATTCACTTGTGTGTCCCAATTCCAGATCCTTGACCTGTTTTAACCTAATTTTGTATTAGATTGTGCGAAGAAATGGTAAAAACAAGCAATGATGATCACAAAATTGCTCTTATCAGGTATGTTATACATTGATAGAGGTTAATATTTTATAAAGTGAAACAATTGAGCACTCATGTTCCATGTATTAATTGTTCTAATATAAAAAAAAAATAACCGTCCAAGCGCAAGAGTCTCATTCTTTCAAATTGTTCTCTCTCTCTTTGGCTTCTTGGATTTTTTTTGTGCAAGCTTAAAGCAGATAGTTTCTCATTTTTCAGTTCATGAGGAAGAATCAACTCCTAAAACACATTTTTTTCTCTATTCCACCTTGAATTCTCATGTACAAATCAAAAGTATCAACAAGATGCTATTATCTTAGAGCTAGCATGAAAAAACAAGGATAACATGATTTCCATACTAAGTTTTGAGGAATACTCAATTCCGATTCATGCATGGTTTTTCCAAAAAAAAATAAAATATTGAATAGATGAACCATGCTGACCTATATGCGTCAATGAGGAAAACTCCTACTCCAATGAAAAAGTTTAAGTAATATTTTCACTAATAAGATTGTTAAACTGGAGGTTGGTTTTATTGCTTATGAAAAAAAATCAGATATGACTTTAAGCTCTAGAGACTGTTCTTGATAAAGATTGTTGACACTACTATATCCACTTGTTCCATTCTTTTCTTCACTTCCAATATTAGTGACTCAGACTTTATTCTACTCATGTCAAGTATTTGTTTTTTTTATTAGTGCTCAATAGTTTTTGCTTCAATCTTAAATAAATCATTATCGGGTAGTTTAATGGATTGATTATTGATTGCTTTAATTGATCATGTCCTTTCTCTCTATAATACACTATTATGTTGCATTAAGTCGTTATCTGATTTTCTTGGTGATAGCCAATAGCCATGAATAACTTAACTGATCAATCTAGTTCTTATATTATATAATTGACATAGATTTTCAATGATGCCAAATGAGGGAAGATAAGAGTTGTGAAGTGTTTATAACCTATTGACTAACTTGTTTCATGTTAGTATTTCATGCTTCAGTGTCTACAGATAAAACTGTTTGAATGCACAAAGAAAAGAGGTTTGTCATCATCAAAAAAGGGGATTCATGAAGTTCTGATGATTGACAAAGGAAGAAGAAATATGTCAGTCAACACGGTCCAAAGGTACTCTGTCATGAGCTGTTGAATTCGAGAAAGCTTCTAAAATTAATAAGGACAAGGGTGAAGAAATAATGAAATGGATAATATTAATTTCGTGAGAAACCCAAGATAATAAACATCTGATGAATTGAAGAGAAAGAATCAATTAGTTTGATTTGAAGAATGAGTCTAAAGAGGCAAGTAATTTTAATTGAAGAAGGAGTCTCACTTAAAGTAGAACTCTAAAAGTTACTATTGAAATGAAGTGTTGGAGTTCAAATACAATACAACAGAATCAATTAATGTAATTTGAAGAAGAAGTCCAAAGACGGTACGATTTTGAATTGAAGAAGGAGTCTTACTTGAAGTAGATTTCTCAGCCAAAAGAGTTCAAGTCAATAAGGAGTTTGAAGTGAACAATAACTCTATGATAAATTGTGCTTAAATAGAAGTTAAGTTGTTAAGAATACTTGTGCATTTACAGAGCAAAAAGCGATTGAGAAATTCACTTCGCAAGTACTACCAGCGAACTGAAGGAACACATCGAAGAACCTGATCCTTTACAGAGTTTATGTGTTAGGAGTTTTTCTTTGTTAATGAGTCTTGGTGTAATCTTAGTTCAGTGAGTTATAAACTAAATCAGGAGTGTTGTCTTAGGGTTGTGATAACTCGAAGAGTTGGGAACACATACCTTGGGAGGTTTGTGTTGAAGGTTAGGAATTAGAGTTAATTCCTAAGATTACAAGAGTTCTATTTAAAATCCATAACTTGAAGTTAAGGTAGGTTGCAAAGTATGTAATCTATATTTTGTGGATGCTCGTATTTGATTTAGTGAAATTGGAGTTAAATCATGTAAGGGTACAGGTCGTGGTTTTTACACCTTTTGAGCTGGGTTTTTCCACGTAAAAATAGTGTGTTTTTACTTACTGTCTTTACTGCTTTATTGGAACACGTTAGGCAACCTGTTTAACACTTAGGTGAAAAGTTAAAATCAGTAAATTATTAGGTCGTTTAGAATATCAATACTCACCCACTATAAGAATTGCTTCAAACTTTTTTCTGTTTTCCGTTCGCTCTGCAGATCATATATTTACTATGGCAGACAACAAAATCTATTTTAACACAGGCTTCAAGTCCTTCGATGTCACAAGATGGAGTTTCAGCAAAACAAACTTGTTTGACTGGGTAGAGAGAAGTAAAAAAAGAATGCGAAGAATAACACTGACCAGAAAGATGATGGAATGGATTTGTTATATCCTCAAGGCAGCCTCCAACGACAATAAGAATCTGGGTAGAAGATGGAGGATAAAAGAACAAATTTCAAAAATTTACGGCACCAGAAAGTACAATGTACATGGAAAGTATATGAAACTTTTGGCCATCATAGGAGAAACCAGATAAGTCATTATTACTCCTGAACTTGGAATTAATGCGGGATGGAGAGACATATCATTCAAGATTGAAGGCTTCATTAACACCACTCCATGATTTATAGTCAAACAACATTTAAAGCCAACTATTATGTATGCTAGGGTAGTTGAGAGAAGTAAATGGAAAGAACAACGCCACAAAGAAGCCAGTGCTAGCATAGAGGGCCCACAGGGGAGAAGTATTACGAGATTATTCGGAGGATTTGAGAGACCTACTCTAACTGATATAAGAAAATAGGACTCCTCCGCCTGGAGGAAATAATTTGGAGTTAACATCTATGAGATGGCAGGGCACATCTTCCTTTTTGAATTCCCAAGCAAGCATATGGCAGAACAAATTCAGCAAGGAGAATGGAATTGGAAGAACATGAAGGTGAATCTCGAATGGTGGAACCCATTAGTTGGTTGTTTACCGTCACACCAAAGTCGGGAAAAGATCTAGATCAGAGCAATGGAAGTACCCACCCCTACACTTGTGGTCCAAAGAAGTCTTTTGCATATACAGGAAACCAGACTACATTTTAGCATGAAAATCGAAAGCACTGAAGGGTCAACTGGAGGTGTGAAGTAAGGAAGAAAAAGGAAATTTAATTTTGCAAAGATCCATCGTGTTAAACAAAATGGCTACTCTACACTCCATCATTAATAATAGAGCACTAACAGAGGTGGAGGTTGCATTAAAGGCAACTGCTTTCCTGGAACATGAAGAACTACTCAAGAACGAAGAGACTGCATGGAGGCAAAGACCCAAAATCTTTTCGCTAAAAAAAGGTGACAACAACACTAAGTTCATTCATAATTCAGCCAATGCACCTAAAAGGAGTAATTGCATTGACAAACTGGATGTACAAGGTGAGACAGTGAAGGAGACATACAAAGTGAAAAAGGAGATCATACAGTTCCATAAGAAGTTTTACACAGAAATAGAAAGATGGAGACCAGCAAGAAGCATGATAAATTGTCCTACAATCTCAAAAGCAGAAGAAGTAAAATTACAAGGCAAATTTGAGGAGGTGGAGGTGCTCAGTTGTTTGAAAAAGTGTGCTATAGATAAGGCCCCTAGACCTGATGAATACACAATGGGCCTTCTCATCAAATGTTGGGAAGTTCTAAAACATGAAATTATGAATGCCTTCCACAACTTCTATGAAGTCGAGATATTTGAAAAGAGCTTCAATGCAACATATATTGCACTAATCCCCAAAAACAAAGGAGCAAAGGAATTAAAATATTTTAGACCAATAAGCTTGATAGACAGTTTCTACAAGCTTTTGTCTAAACTGTTGACTGAAAGGATCAAAAGGGTGATGGATAAATTGGTAGACTCCTAGCAAATTGCTTTCATTCAGGGCAGACAAACTATAGATGCAATAATAGCTAAAGAAACAATAGACTCAAGAATATCACAAAAGATTCTTGGAATCTTATGTAAATTGGATATAGAAAAAAACTTATGATCATGTAAATTGGGGGTTTCTAATCAACACACTCAGGAGAATGGGATTTGGGGAGAAGTGGATCAACTGGATCAGATTCTACATCTCAACCGTAAAATTTTTAGTAGTAATAAATGGATCACCGGAAGATCTTTTTGCAGCCCAAACGGGAATACGACAAGTAAACCTCTGTCCCTTTTTCTGTTCATCCTAGCCATGGAAGGTTTCAATAATATGATTAAGACAAGAAAGGTCAATGACTGGGTATCTGGTTTTGAGGTGGCTAATAACAACGGAGAAAGTCTAGAGGTGACACATCTACAATACGTTGATGAACATTGATTTTCTATGGTGAAGAAGATGAACAGTTAAGATACTTGAGAGTGATCCTAGCACTCTTTGAAGGCATTTCAGGTTTACACGTTAATTTGGGAGAAGAGTCACATTTATCCCATATGTAATGTACCAAACATTGACCTTTTGGCCTTAATTTGGGAGGAAAAATCAGAACCCTACCATCTATATATCTAGTGATGTCATTGGGGGACTAATCAAAGTCTAAGGGAATTCGGGACAATATCTTGGAAGGTGCAAGAGGAAATTATCAAGATGGAAAGCCCAATACTTTTTTTTTTTTTGGGGGGGGGGTAGACTCACTTTGATTAATGTTATGTTAGATGCTCTTCCAACCTACATGCTTACCCTTTTCCCCATCCCAGCAATGGTAGTACTGCTAGACAAGATCAAGACAACTTCTTTCGGCAAGGAAATAATACCAAGCAAGATCATAACTTAGTCAAGTGGAAAGAACTAATCTCAAGCAAGAAACAGGGGGGCCTTGGTATAAGAAATCTAAAGAACCAAAGTAAAGCTTTGAAAATGAATTGGTTATGGAGATATGCCCATGAGACACACTCTTTACGGAAAAAGGTGATTACAGCAAAGTAAGGAGAATTGGATGGATGGATGACTGGAGAAGCAAATAAATCTTATGGTGTCATTGTTTGGATATCTATCAGAAAGTGGTGGACTATTTTACGTAACCACGCTACCATTAGTGTAGATAATGGTAATAAAACTATCTTCTAGAAAGATAGGTGATTAGGAAATTAAAGTCTTGCAGAGAAGTTCCTTGATTTATTTGATTTAGCTATCCATCAGGACAGAATAATAGCTGACATGTGGGCGTTCCACGGCTGGGTCTTAAATTTTAGAAGAAACTTGAATGATTGGGAAATTCCTATACTGACCGAGTTCTTCAAAATCCTTGAATCTTTTCAAGGTCTGAAGAATGGGGTGGATAGACTGTGGTGGAATGGCACAACAAAGGGGTATATAAAGTAAGGAGTTAATACCTCAGATGGTCACTCAACTTTGCACTATTCTCTCATAAAGTCACTCAACTTTCAATTTTCCTCAAAAGTCACTCAACTGTCCACTCTTTCCTCAGAAAGTCACTCAACTATCCACTCTTTCCTCAGAAAGTCACTTAATCTATTAAATTATTTTTAATTAAAATTTATTGATATTAATTATTTATATAACAAACCAAAAATTTTAAAAAATAAATTAAATCATTTAGTGATCACCCACCTAACCCGACCCATTAAAAAATATGATATGACCCATTTTATTTTATCTTTAATCCTAAATTAATCCCTCTCTTTAACCTTTAATTAGGATTAGATTAATTTAGGATTAAAGATAAAATAAAATGGGTCATATCATATTTTTTTATGGGTCGGGTAAGGTGGGTGGATCACTAAATGATTTATTTATTTTTTAAAATTTTTGGTTTGTTATATAAATAATTAATATCAATAAATTTTAATTAAAAATAATTTAATAGATTGAGTGACTTTCTGAGGAAAGAGTGGATAGTTGAGTGACTTTCTGAGAGAAGAGTGCATAGTTGAGTGACTTTTGAGGGAAAATTGAAAGTTGAGTGACTTTCTGAGAGAATAGTGCAAAGTTGAGTGACCATCTGAGGTATTAACTCATAAAGTAAGTTTAGGGTACAAACTTCTGAACTCGACAGTGACACAAAAATCTATATGGCTAGGGAAACCAATCTGGAGAACCAAAGCACCTTTGAAGATGATATATTTCTCATGGATTGTAGCAAAAGAAGTTGTTTTGACACATGAAAACCTAAGAAAGAGGAACATTATCTTAGTCATGCGCTATTATTTATGTGGTGAGGCAGCTGAGACAGTGGGACATTTGTTTTTGCTTTGTAAAATCACTAACCAACAATGGAAGATTTTCAATAATCTCAGAGCCATAAAATGGACAATGCCTAGCAAGATTGTTGACACTCTAACTAGGTTGGAAGAAGCTGGGAAGGGATAAAAACAGGAGCTACTGGAAAACCATACCATCTTGTATATGGTAGATCATCTGGAAAGAGAGAAATGCTAGGCGTTTCGAAAATAGGAGTAGAACGGTACAGGAAAAATCAAATAGATTGTATTTTGCTTTTGTGTTTTTGGTGTACACGGAACTCCCTTATAGATGTAGAAAAATATCCTAGATGTGTTAGAATCATGCTAGGATTGGGAGTCCTTTTATATATTGCTATACTTTGACTTGTTGTAAAGGGGTTTAGCACTACCTAAGTGCTGAGTTATAATACAAATGTTACTTATTAAAAAAAAAAGTTTTGTAGGTCTTAACCCCTACTAAATGAGCATATATCGGGGGTTTTGTACCCCCCAACTTTTTAGATAATTAACTTACCACTATAAATCCTCCGTTAAAATATTGTAGCGGCAAGGATTACAACCTCCACAAAGTGGTAAGGGCGAACATTCTTGGGGTGGGTTTGAAAACCACCGAGGCAGCTAATTTTGGGGGGGGGGGTTATTGTCCGCCGCATCATGCAAATTAAACCCCTTCAAGTGACGCGTTTTTTTGTAGTGATTTCTTAGCATTTTTCATGAAAACTATAAGTTTTTACACATGCAAAAAAACAAATGAGACCAACTAACAATATGATTAAAATGTGGCAGTGAAATGTGTTAAATGAAAAAAAAAAGAAGCAAAAACTTATTCTAGATTGTTGATTCACACCCTTATAATATTTGTTTTTCTTGCTGGTACGAAACAAGCACTGAATTTATCAAAACTTTCATAAATAACTTATGAAAGTCAGTAAGCAACTTTTACTTTTATATATATATATATATATATATATATATATATATATATATATATATATATTAAACGGACCTTTCAATTATAGTTATTATGGAAGATAAAATATGACTTCAACATTGAGGTTTTACAAGTTCCATCATTTATCCTTGATTAAAAGACATGACAAGCATAAATACTCATGGATCTTAAAATCATTTATCGCCTCTATATAATCATAAGTAATTAAGAGAGAGAGATAAAAAGCTAGGATATGAATATTGTACCAATATGTTAATGCATGAATTATAAATGTTCAGCATAGGAAAACTAATCACCTCGCATTCTTAGAAAAACACTATTAAACTGTTATTTAGCGTATCTGATACAAAAACCCTCAAATTTATTCATATCTAAATAAATGGTATCTTAGAAATTAAATTAGTAGCAACTAAATTGAGATATAGTCCCTCAATAGTCATTTCGAGACTCTAATGTTAGAACCTCTGCAAACGAAATTGGAAGTTGAAATTGGAACATTTTCCTAACAACATGATTTTGTGGAATCTATTGTCAAATACTTAGATACAAAATTTGATCCAACACACAAACATGAAACGTGTGATGTACACCTATCACATTTTCGCATTCCACATAGCCCAACATTTACCGTTGAACCGAATTCCTACAACATGGGGATTTCTTGGCATTCGCCGATCATTTTTTTGAAAAATAAACTTATTTTTGTTTCTTCATAAGTACTCTTTTATAGATGAACTAATTTCGTGAAGAACAAACAACCCCTTGGTCCCAAATAAAAAGGCAACTTTTACCTTCATAGATTAAGAAAAATACAACAGATATTACATAGTAATTTATTCGATTATGTCATATGTGTTTGAAAACATAAGGTACAGTAGATGACATGCTTATTACATACAATATACCTTGTCCATCTATAATTGTGGTGGATAAATGCTTTTTAGGGAAAAAAAAGCTATGTAACGTTTTAAACTATGTTTTCTATTCAATATTTTAGTGCATACTTCCTTTAATCTTATTCTTATTGCTTCCTAACAGTCAAAACAATGGATAATAGATAATTTACTGACATATTTCTCAAATAGGACTTCATCTATGACATATTTAAATAATTGTTTAAAGCCTAAATATCCTTATTATCTGCAATCACTACAAAGATGTAATTCTTAGAAGAAGTCAAGTTAATACTATGTAAAGATTTTGCCATTTATCTTTCATTGAGAATTTCATCAAACACATTGGTTGCATCAAGATTCAAGCCAAATGGGAAAATTCCTTGTTACTAAGTAAAGGTATTATATAAAATCCGAAAAAAAATATGAAGGAAGAGGCGTGTCACACCCGAGCTACCCCTGAGACACGGACACAGAACTTAGAACCACAACTGATCCCAAGCTAACCCTGCTGGCATTATCATGAGCATACTAAAGAATATAAGTTGATGCGGAAGCTAAATCATAACTTATAATGAAAAGATGGGGAATACCCATATTTTAAAACTGATATAATATAAAGACTGATGAGTTTAATGCAATGAAGTTATTAACTCAACACCAAGATAAAACTACTATGTCTGAAATAAGCCTCTAAACTAGACTAGAAATACTGGGACACGCCCCCGCTAAATCTAGCAAAAACTGAAACTAAAAGACTAAATACTGAAAAGAAACTCATGACTCTTATCCTCGGAGAATGAGAACTCACCACTGAATCTGCTGAACTGGAGATTGGAAAATCGATCTATGTGTGATCAGGATGTTGAGAGCCTGAACCCACATCACGAGAAGATGTAGCACACGTATGCCTTAGTACTTGAAAGGTACTGAGCATATAGGATAGAGTAAAGCTGAAATAAAACATAATTGAACAAGCATAAAAGCAAGTATAATAATCTAACATGATAACTTAATTTCGAACTAACTGAATGCAATGACCAATTTATAACATGCTGAAACTGAATACTGAATATATTGATAAATGGTCAATGCAAAGAGTATGACTGACTGTGGAAGCTACTAATAACCGATATAAAACCACATGAGCTAAAAGTGGAGTCCGATGTATACGCCACATCGAGATGACCCAATATACCCTGCCAAAGGTATAAAGGCATGCTGGCGTGATCACTAAACTGATAACCCACAAAGGGGACTTACAACCGACTTGGCTGGTAATTCTAGGACTAATTAGGTATGCTAAACCCAATTCCAACTCGGTATTATGCTACTCCCAATGAATTCTATAAATTTAGTAATTAGTTTGAGTTTATGTAAATACTGGATATCTCAAAACTGAACATGCAAACTGAAAATGCAACAATTAATCTGGTAATTATGCACTTATAACTGAGGTATGTATATCTAAAGTATCTGAAATATCTGACCTAGCATGTATAATTCAAGAACTAAAGAAAACAAAGCTATGATTCTGAAATCCATGTGATAATCTGAGTAATAACATGATAATCTTATTTGGAACATGTATTTTATAGGTTCATGAAGTTCTATCTAAGTTCTAGAAATCCTAGGCTTAATCATGATAATAGAATCAAGAATCTGATAGAAAACTAGGGACCCAATGGGTGAAAGGAACCCACTAGTGAAAATCCATGGAAAAATACTTAGGTTTCGGGGATGTTACTGCTGGAACTTGTTGCATTCTTGAACTTTTTTCTTGGTTCTAATTTTTTTAACTTTTGATTTAATAATTTGACTTAGATATGTTTTAAGTGTATTTCTAGGCTTAAACTGACTAAAATTTGATTATTTAGGGTCAAAATGATGTAACTTAAGGTTTAAATAAATTGGGAAAAGACCAAGACCCCTGGATAAGTTGCTTTCGGACCAAACAACGGCTAGGCTGACGGTCTTTCGTCTGACCGAAGCCCCGTCGTTGGGTCCGTCGACTGGCCTTGTTCAACGGGCCTTTACTAAAATAGGCATTACATTACTTTTTACTTGGAGGTCTGATTTTATAAAGGTCGGTGGCTATGGAAAGATAATTTAATTATCTATATGTGGGTAGGTCATGGGACACCTAATTCATTTTTTGCTAAGAGTTATGACCATTTGAAGTTGAGCGAACTACATTTCCCCCTTAATTGTCTGCTAATTCCCACCTATGGACCGTAGATCCACCTACGGACCGTGCTGGTCATCCGTAACTCTTGTCAAAGAGTGGGTGAATGGGGGTCTCAATCGATGGTCACGAACTACGGATCGTTGTCTGACCTACGGACCGTAAGTCCGTACGTCATCCAAGACGTAACCAATTTTTCAGGGCTGAAATTTTTTGGATTTTTTGATCTCATCGACGGCTATGCAGGATGGAACATGTGTCACGATACGGTCCGTCGATGCCACTGTTGGCTGCACCTACAGAGTTTTTATTCTGTAAAGCTAATTTTTGGTCTATTTGGGCTACGGGATTTTACATTATCTCCCCCTTGGGAACATTCGTCCTCAAATGAAGACTAAACTAGCTAAAATAGAGGGAGAGAAATGCAAACCCTACTACTAAACACTGAGAACTGAGTTTCTGACTGAATTGAGTTCCAAGTACATGCAATTATGCTGAAAATGTAAGTACAAACTGAGGGAACATGATTCTAAAACTGAATTTACGCATGAATCACTTGAAAAATAAAGAGGAACTATTACCTCAAGCTGGAGTGGAATCGGAAGGAAAGAGGTGAGGATACTTGGCTTTCATGGCTGCTTCTGCTTCCCAAGTAGCTCCCTCTACGGATTGACTCCTCCACAAAACCTTAACTGAAGCGACTTCTTTGTTCTCAACCTTCTGACCTTACGGTCGAGAATTTCAAGTGGTACATCCTCATAAGAAAGACTATCTTTCACCGCCACACTCTCCAATGTCACTATAGAGGCTGGATCACCCACACACTTCTTCAAGAGTGAGATGTGGAAGACCGGATGCACTGCTGCTAAGTCTGCTGGCAACTCTAACTAATATGCCACCTTGCCAACCCTTTTAAAGATCTTGTAAGGGCCTACATATCTAGGATTGAGCTTCCCTTACTTTCCAAATCTCATCACCCCTTTCATAGGTGAGACCTTCAGAAAAACCCAATCATCAACTTGGAACTCTAGTTCCCTTCTCCTCACCTCTGCATAAGATTTCTGACGACTTTGTGTTATCTTATGTCTATCTCTAATGAGTTGCACTTTCTCCATAGCATAAAAGACTGAATGTGGCCCTATCAAAATTACTTCACCTACTTCAAATCAACCAACAGGAGATCTACATCTACGCCCATATGAAGACTCATAAAGGGCCATCTGAATGCTGGAATGGTAGCTATTATTTTAGGCAAACTCAATAAGAAGAAGGTGATCATCCCAACTACCCTTGAAATCGATCACACAAGTTCTCAAAATATCCTCTAAGGTATGAATGGTACGCTCTTCCTTCCCATCTGTCTGTGGATGAAATGTTATACTAAGGTTAACTTGAGTACCAAGACCTTTCTGAAATGACTTCCAGAATTGAGAGGTAAACTATAGACCTCTATCTGAGATGATAGACAAATGAACCCCATGCAACCTTACAATTTCATTAATGTAAAGCCTTGCATAGTCTTCTGCCGAATATGTAGTCTTGACCGCCAAGAAGCGAAAAGATTTAGTCATGCTATCACTTCTCACCCAAATGGAGTCATGTTGTTTGCGAGTACGCTGTAATTCTATAATGAAGTCCATATTGATCAAATCCACTTCCAAGTAGGAATATCAATCTCTTGAGTCAAACCCCCTGATTTCTGATGTTCTTCCTTGACTTGCTGGCAATTGGGGAACTTACTCACAAAGTCTACTTTATCCCTCTTCATGCCATTCCACCAATAGACTTCTCGCAGATTGCGATACATCTTAGTGGAACTTGGATGAATAGAATACCTAGAGTTATAGACTTCTGCAAGAATATGTTGTCTTAACTCTCCCACATCAGGAACACACAATCTACCCTGGTGGAGATTACACTTCTCCCCCTTGGGAGAAAACCCCCACTCTCTGATTATGTATTGCACCCTTAAGTTCAAGCAAGAATGGATCACTGTCTTGCTTTTCCTTAACATCCACTACCAAAGACGATTCTGCCCCATTCTGAACTGTTACACCATTGTCTGATATGCTCATAAGGCGAACTCCCAAGCGAGCAAGATTGTGAACATCCTTCACTAGCTCATTCCTTTTGTCCTCAACATGGACTACACTACCCATAGATTATCTACTAATAGCATCTGCTACTACAATAGCCTTACCAGGATGATAATGCACACTCATATCATAATCCTTAAGAAACTCTATCCATCTCCTCTGGAAAAGATTCAATTCTTTCTGGGTGAACACATACTAAAGTCTCTTATGGTCAGTGAAAACATCTACTTGAACACCATACAAGTAGTGTCTCCAAATCTTGAGTGAAAACACCACTGCTGCAAGCTCGAGGTCATGAGTTGGATAGTTCTTCTCATGGACCTTAGCTGTCTAGAGGCATAAGCTATCACATTACCTTGCTGCATCAACACACAACCTAGGCCAACTTTGGATGCATCACAATAGATCACATAACCATCTGAACCCTCTGGTAGAGTCAAGACAGGAGCTGTAGACAATCTTATTTTCAACTCTGCAAAACTTTTCTCACAATCATCTGACTATTGAAACTTGACCATCTTCTGAGTCAACCTAGTCAATGGTGAGTCTATGGAGGAGAATCCTTCCAAAAACCTTTTATAATAACCTGCTAGACCTTAGAAACTTTTGATATATATAGCAGAGGTAGGTTTGGGCCACTTTTTCACTACTTCTATCTTTTGCGAATCCACTCGGATCCCTTTGCTAGATATAATGTGAACAAGAAAAGCAATGGATTGCAACCATAACTCACATTTACTAAACTTAGCGAATAGCTGGTGATCCTTGAGAGTCTGCAAAACAAACTCTCAAATGACTTGAATGTTCTTCATCACTCTTAGAGTAAATGAGGATATCATCAATAAAGACAATAAAGAACAAGTCCAAGTACTGTTTGAAAACATTGCTCATCAAATCAATAAAAGCTACGGAGCATTAGTTATTCAAAATGATATAACTGCAAATTCATAATGACTATACTGAGTTTTAAAGGCTGTTTTCAAAATGTCACTATATTTGACTCTAAGATGATGATGACCCGATCTGAGGTCTATCTTTGAGAAATGGATAGCACCCTGAAGTTTGTAAAACAAGCCATCAATCCTGGGGATGGGATACTCATTCCTTATTGTGACCTTGTTCAACTTTCTATAGTCAATGCATATTCTGCGAGAACCATCTCTCTTCCTGACGAACAACGCTGGTGCACCCTATGGTGAAATACTAGGTTTGATGAAACCCTAATCTATAAAGTCTTTCAACTTCTCTTTCAATTCCTTAAGCTTCAATAGAGCAATTCTGTAAGAAGGAATAGAAATAGGCTGGGTATTTGGAAGGAGATCAATTCCAAAGTCGATTTCCCTTTTAGGAGGGACTCCGACAAGATCTTCTTGAAACACTTTTGGAAATTCACAGACTACTGGAACTGACTCAAGAGTTGGGGCTTCAAGGCTAGAATCCTTAACCCGAACTAGATGATAGAGATAACCCTTAGAGATCATCTTTCTGGCCTTAAGGTAAGAAATAAATCGACCCATAGGCGCTAAGCTACTACCCTTGCATTCTTAGATTAGTTTGTCTGTAAACTAAAAACGAACAATCCTAGCTCTACAATCGACTGAGGCATAACTTGAGTGTAACCAATCCATGCCTAGAATGACGTCAAAGTCTACCATTTCTAACTCTACTAGATCTACTGAGGTGACTTTTTGAGAGACTGTGATAGGGCAATTTTTGTATACCCGTCTAGCTATAACTAGGTCACCGACTGGAGTAGAGACTGAGAAAGGTTCTGGGAGAGTTTCTAGACTAATATTGAATTGGACTGCTATGTAAAGAGTTACAAAAGAAAGATTATCCACTGGATCTAATAATGCATAAACATCAAGGTCAAAGACACGTAATGTACCAGTGACTACATCAAGAGAACCTTCTTGATCTTGGCGAGCCTGAAGAGCATACAACATGTTCTAGCATTGACCGCCACCTGTACCAGATGAGGTACCCTGTTGAGTTGGGAGACTTGCTGGTGCTGCTGAAGTTGTAGACTGAGCTCTACCATTACCACCTCCTTGACCATGTCTACAAGGACAATCCTAAACTTGTGACCAGACTGACTGCACCCAAAACATCTCTCTTTTTCTGCAAGACACTCACCCGGATGGTTCTTACCACACTTAGGGAAAGTTGGGTAGGTCGTGGTGCCTGAAACACTTCCCTGAGATTTAGATCCTAGTGCTCTACCCTTCTGGTTATACCTGTTCTTGGAGGATGGGACACTAGCTGATGAAGGGGCTGGAGCTTAAAACTTCTGCTAACCCTGCGAGCGATTTCCACCACCCGATTTCTGCTGAGAATAGTCATAGTTCCCAGTCCTAGCCTTCTTTTTTTCCTTAGCATGTTCCCTAAGCTTATCACCCTCAACCTGCTGAGCATGATTCATAAGCCTAGAGATGTTAATATCTCCAAGTAACATCGCATTTCTGCACTCAATTTTCACCAAATCTGACACCCCATACAAAAACTTATTCATCTGACCCCTGGAGTCAATGACCATGTGAGAAGCATACCTGGAGAATTGGTTAAACTTGAGGTTATACTCTTGGACTTTCATGTTACCCTGCCTTAAGTTCATGAATTCTTGGGCTTTTGCTTCTCTCAACTCTATTGGGAAAAACCTGTCGAGAAAAGTCTCACTAAAGCAATCCCAAGTGATAGGAGTCGGATTTGCGCCCCTATTCTCCTTCCACTGATTGTACCAGATATGAGCAACATCCTTAAAATGGTATGATGCTAACTCAACCTGATCATTCCCAGTGACTTGCATTACCTCAAAGATCTTCTTGATCTCACCAAAGAAATTTTGAGAATCCTCATTAGTCTGCGATCCTAAGAACTCAGGCGGATACATCCTTACAAAGTCACGGGCCCTTTCTGCTACTGACCCACCATTTTCATTCACATGAGCATAAACCCAATTGTTATGGTTAGTCATACTCTAAGCCAACATCTGTATGGCATTTTTGAACTCAGCATTAGAGACTTCCTGATCTGGGACTGGAGAAGCTGCGTTTTCATTCCTGGCGTTCGCATTCCTAGCATTAGCTCTACAAGGAGGTATGATCTGAAACATTGAACGTCAAGTTAGAATGGAATTATATAATACCTCAAGCACGATAAGAGTAACAAGTAAGTGAAGTTTTTCCTAAAGCACTTTATAGCCTCCCTTTCATTAGATGTGCTGCACTTCACACCTATGAAAATTACTCTACTTAGTGCGGCTTTTCTGATATCCTAGGACACTTACACCTAGTCCTCTGATACCAAGTTTTGTTATGCCCCGAGCTACCCCCGAGATGCGGACACAGAACTTAGAACCACAAGTGATCCCAATCTAACCCTTCTGGCATAATCATGAGCATACTAAAGAATATAAACTGATGCGGAAGCTAAATCATAAATTGTAATGAAAAGATGGGGAATAACCATATTCTAAAACTTATATAATATGAAGACTAATGAGTTTAATACAATGAAGTTATAAACTCAACATCAAGCTGAAACTACTATGTCTGAAATAAGCCTCTAAACTAGACTAGAAATACTAGGACAAGCCCCAGCTAAATCTAGCCAAATTTAAACTAAAAGACTATATATTGAAAAGAAACTCATGACTCTTGTCCCCGGAGAATGAGGACTCACTACTGAATCCGCTGCACTGGAGATTGGAAAATCGATCTATGCGTGATCTAGATGCAGAGAACCTGAACCTACATCACGAGAAGATTTAGAGCACGTATTTGTTAGTACTTGAAAGTTACTGAGCATGTAGGATAGAGTAAAGCTGTAAACATAACTGAACAAGCATAAAAGCAAGTATAATAATCTGACATGATAACTGAATTCTAAACTAACTGAATGCAATGACCAATTTATAATATGCTGAAACTGAATGCTGAATATACTGATAAATGGTCAATGCAAAGAGTCTGACTGAACTATAGGAGCTACTAATAAATGATAATAAAACCACATGAGCTAAATGTGGAGTCCGATGTATACGCCCCATCGAGAAGCCCCAATATACCCTGCCAAAGGTATAAAGGCATGCTGGTGTGATCACTAAACTGATTGCCCACAGAGTCTGACCGAAAACTAGGGACCCAATGGGTGAAAGGAACCCACTAGCGAAATCTCACATGCATGGTGATGAAATCCACGCAAAAATACTTGGGTTTTAGTGCTGGAACTGTTGGAACTTGTTGCGTTTTTGAACTAGGGTTCTTGAGTTTTTTGTCTTATCTTGCTTCTAATTTTTCTAACTTTTGATTTAATGATTTGACTTAGATATGTTTTAATTATGTTTCTAGGCTTAAACTGACTAAAATCTGATTATTTAGGATCAAAACAGCGTAACTTCAGGTTTAAACGAAGTGGGAAAAGACGAAAAGACCCCTGGATAAGTTGTTGTTTGACCAAACGACGGCAAGGACTGACGGTCCGTTGTCTGACCGACGCCTCGTCATTGGGTCCGTCGATTGGGCATGTTCGACAGGCCTTTTCTAAAATAGGCATAACTTTTTACTTGGATGTCTGAATTTACCAAGGTCGATGGCTATGAAAATATAATTCAATTAATCTATCTGTGGGTAGGTCATGGGACACCTAACTTATTTTGTGCTAAGATGTATGATCATTTGAAGTTTACACAAGTACATTTCCCCCCTTAACTGTCTGTTAATTCCCACCTACGAATTATAGTTCCACCTACGAACGTGCTAGTCATCCGTAGCTCTTGTCAGAGAGTGGGTGAATGGGGGTCTCTACGACGATCACGGACTACGGACTTTCGTTTGACATATGGACCGTAAGTCCATATGTCGTTCAAGACTTAACCAATTTTTCAGGGCTGAATTTTTTTGGAGTTTTTGATCCCATCGACGGTTATGGAGGACGAAATGTGGGTCAGGATACGGTCCTTCGATGCCACCGTTGGTTGTACCTGCAGATTTTTTTTCTATAAAGCTGGATTTTGGTCTTCTTTGGCTACGGGGTGTTACAAGGGGAGCTAATTATATGTTGGCATTCTTACCCTCAAATTCGCCTAAGTAACAAGTATATTATATATGTTCCTTTGAAGATTACAACAGTTATGTTTTATGATGCAAGTAAAATAATGACACAATATTTTATCGCGGAAAACCCAAAGTAATAAAGGGTAAAAATAACGATCTACACCTCTGTAGGATTTACTCCATTTTATTTAACTTCAAGTCTCAACAAAATATTACAAACCTATGTAACCGAAGGAATTATAAACTCTAATTCCAAGCTATGAAATTATAAACTCTAATTCCTAGCTACCCAAGAAAAAAAAACCCAGGTTTAAGTCTTCTACCGTCCATCAAGTTTCTCAAACTTGTTAGATAAATCCTACATACACATTCGATTGTAATCAAAACTCTTAATTACAATCTTACAATTTTTACTCACAAATTGACAACACTCCCAAGTAACTCTTAAAACTCGCTCAAAACCTCTTGATCATGTTTTGATCTTCTCTCTATGTAAGTGCGCAATTTTCTTGCCCTATTTATAGATTTGGACTTGAATCCAAAACATATTTCAACTAGAAATATATCATCATATTTATAGATTTGGACTTGAATACAAAACCTATTTCAACTAGAAATCCTACTTCATGTAGGACTCCTATTTTGTGTGGAACTCGTAGTTCAACTCGAACTTGTCTTTGCTTTTCTTTCTTGACTTGCATTGATTTCCTTATCTGATCATGCTTCCTACTTCGTTCAAGATCTGAGATCATATTCACATCATTGTACTTCCTTATTTGCTTCGGCTTTCTAGTTTGTCTAGTTTTCCTATTTGATTAAGAAAATTATCTTGCCTGTGAACTCCTTTATGAAAGGAACCTTTCTGTACTGGTTGCTTGTCGAAAAAATAATACTTCCAACACTTTATATCTTCTAATTCACGAGGTTGACGTTGTCGTTATCCAAGTTGGATTCGTTCTGTAAGGAACACATCGAACAACCTGTATCTTTCATATGTTCCTGTATCTGTCAATTATAAAAATCTTTCTCATTCTAACACTATCAAAATCAAAATTGGATATTCTCAAGAAAGGGATTTTATTAACCCAAAATAAATTTTAATTGTAACTTTTTGTTGTGCATCATAATTCACCAATTAAGGAAATTCGAGAAGAAGATGTAAAATTTTACCTTACATTGAAGAAATTATTCAATTCAAAATTTTCTATTTTGTATGATTCTTGAGATAAAGTTAAAAAGTCATGAATCTAAAGTAGAAATTTTTTTAACTTGTGGATCTGACTTCTGAGCAAGCCACGTAGTAAATATCTTAGTTTTATAAAATAATTTACCCTTGAAAATAAACAATTTTATGGTATTATCCTTGGTCGTCCCACTTTTCACTCTTCTATATAATAGATTTATATATATATATATATATATATAGAAATATAAGTTGAATGTTATAGGGTCTTCAATAAATATCAGATTTGGTCAATTATTATCAACTAAATTAATTATCTAAAAAATTTCCGTCAATTAATTTACTATAGTAAAAGAAATAGTTCAAAAATTACCAAATTAAAACAACTTCACCAACTGATGTGATATAACTCGGGGCAACTATTAGGAGGAGTAAAATGGTAGTTTATTATAAAGTAATAAAAATAACCTTTCAAGTTATTGCATAAAAGCCCACCATCCAAATTAAATAATAAAAGAGATTCAAGTTTTATCATTTACTTTCGCTAAAAAAAATTTAAGGACATTTTTCATTTAAAGCCCACACAACATAGAGGGGTAGTGTTGTCACAGGCATGAACAATGAATTATTTTTGTTAAAATTTGAGATCTCATATTTACATTTTTTTATTTTAAATATGAATATCTAAAAACATATCACATTCATGAAAGTTTTTCTCAAAATTGGTCATTTATTACTCTGTGTTGCAATAATCTTAGATGATTATGTAATATCTTGTCCAAAATAGCTTGATATGCACGTGCAACGCATGTGGTTGCACGTGTCAAAGCTAGTTTAATTAAAAAATAAAAACTCTTAAATTATCTAAAGATGAGATATTTACACGTTTGATCTATTCAGAAAGCATCAATAACTTGAGTGATGCACATCAATTCTACAAATTATTATAGGCTAGTGTGGCTCTCTCTTGCAAGTAGATATGAACCCACTTATGCCATAATGGATAAATTTTCACATTAAAATACTATCATTAAAGTTATATGACATATCCACAAATAAAATCCAAAGCACTAAGCTTTTCTCGATTCATATATAAAATTATTTTTCTTTTTCAATTAATTTCTAAAAAAATACACAACAAAATTGGTCAGGAAAACATATATTAAAATTTTAAATCATATTCTATGTGAAATTAAAATAAAATAAGATTTCAAATCATCACATCAGTCAGAAGGTAAAAGTAGCATGCATTAAGGATAAAATGTGTGAAGGTCGCTTCAGATAACTTATACATATTTTGAGTCGACCTAAAACTATGATATGTGAATGTGTTCGAATGAGGATTTATAAATTTAAAATAATATAAAAGGAAGTTGTGTCAATACTATTCGTATAGCTAGCCTTATATGCATATAACAATGAAGTCCGATCAATTTGGGTTTGAAAGAATCATATGAGATAAAATAGTTAAATATATGTTTCTTTATTAGGTAATTAGTGACGGAATAATACTACGAAAAAAATAAATTAGAAAGTTACTAAGACCTCCACATAATTAAGTTGTATAATTCATAATTTCGTCAAAGCAATTTATGTTATTTTCTTTATCAACTAAAATTACTATTCGCTTTGTAATAAAACGGAGTGTGACAATTACTTAATGATGCATGGGGAAGAGTCTGCAACAAAATCAATTGAATAGACAGAGAAGTCCGCTACGCCTATTGATATAAGCAAGTACGACTAGTTTAGGCGCCACCTTCCAGACTTCTATAAGCGAGTGGTTTAAAGTTCAGAGCCCTATTCTGATTACAGAGTGAAATATCTGATATATATAAATATATAAACAACTTCACCGACAGATAAGAAATAACTCGAGACAACTATTAGGAGGAGTAAAATGATAATTTATTAAAAAGTAAGAACAATAACCTTTCATGTTATTGCCTAGAAGCCCACTATCCAAATTAAATAATAATAATGTTTCAAGTGTTTCCGTTTACTTCGCTAATAAAAAATTGAACGATATTTTTCATCTCAAGCCCACGCAACTTAGAGGGGTAATGTTGTCAAAAGCACAAAAAATGAAGTATGTTTGTTCAAATTGAAGATATCATATTCACATATTTTGATTTCAACTATGAAATATCTAAAAAGGTATCACATTCATAAAAGTTTTTCTTAAAAGTGGTCTTTTATTACTCTATGTGTTGCAATAATCTTACATGATTATGTAATATCTTGTCCAAAATAGCTTGAGATACACGTGCAATGCCCATGGTTGCACGTATCAAGAAACTAGTTTAATTAAAAAATAGACTTTAAAATTATCTAATGATGGAGAAAATTTACCTGTTTTATCTATTCAGAAAACTTCAATAACTTGAGTGATGCACATCAATTCTACAAATTATTATAGGCTAGTGTGACTCTCACTTGCAAGTAGATATGAACCCATTAATGCTATAATGGGTCAATTGTCAAATTAAAATATTATCATTAAAGTTATATGACATTTCCACAAATAAAATTCAAACGCATTAAACTCTTTTAGATTCATATATAAAATTATTTTTATTTTTCAATTAATTTCTAAAAAAATACACAACAAAATTGGTCAAGAAAACACATATTAAAATTTCAAATCACATTCTATATGAAATTAAAATTAAGTAAGATTTCAAATCATCACATCAGTCAGAAGGTGAAAGTAGCATGCATTAAGGATAAAATGTGTGAAGGTCGCTTGATATAGCTTATATATATTTTCAGTCAACCTAAAACTATGATATGCGAATGTGTTCAAATGAAGATTTATATATCTAAAATAATATAAAAGGAAGTCATGTCAATACTATTAATATAACTAGCCTTATATGCATATGATAATGAAGTCCGATCTATTTGGGTTTGAAAGAATCATATGAGATAAAATAGGTACGCACATGTTTTTTTATTAGGTCATTAGTGACGGAATAATACTATGAAAAAAATAAATTAGATGGTTAATGAGACCTACACATAATTAAGTTGTATAATTGATAATTTTGTCAAAGTAATATATGTTATTTTCTTTATCAACCAAAATTATTATTCACATTGTAATAAGACAGAGTGTGACAATTACTAAATGATGCATGGGGAAGAGTGTGCAACAAAATCAATTGAATAGATAGAGAAGCCCGGTGAGCCTATTGATTCAAGAAAGTCCAACTAGTTTAGGTGCCACCTTCCAGACTTCTAAAAGCGGGTGGTTTTAAGTTCAGAGCTCTATTCTGATTACAGAGTGATATATATATAATATATATATATATATATATATATATATATATATATATATATATATATATATATATATATATATATATACTTCACCGACTGATCTGAAATAACTCGGGGCAACTAATAGGAGTAAATGATAATTTATTAAAAAGTAAAAACAACAACCTTTCAAGTTATTTCATAAAAAACCCACCATCCAAATTAAATTATAATAAAGATTCAAGTTTTTCTATTTAGTTTCGCTAAAAAAAAATTTTAAACGACATTTTTCATCTCAAGCCCACGCAACTTAGAGGGGTAGTGTTGTCACAAGCATGAACAATGAAGTATTTTTGTTCAAATTTATGATCTCATATTCACATATTTTGATTTTAAATATGAAATATCTAAAAAGGTATCACATTCATGAAAATTTTTCTTTAAATTGGTCTTTTATTACTCTATGCGTTTCAATAATCTTACATGATTATGTAATATCTTGTCCAAAATAGCTTGAGATACACGTGCAAAGCACGTGGTTGCACGTATCAAGAAACTAGTTTGATTAAAAAATAAACTCTAAAATTATCTAAAGATGGAGAAAATATGCATGTTTGATCTATTCATAAAGCATTAATGATTTGGGTGATGCTCATTAATTCTACAAATTACAATGGAATAGTGTGACTCTCACATGCAATTAGATATGAACCCACTAATGTCATAATGGGTAAATTCTAAAATTAAAATATTATCACTAAAGTTATATGACATATCCACAAATAAAATCTAAACGCAGTTAATTTTATCCGATTCATATGTAGAATTCGTTTCTTTTTTCAATTATTTTATTAAAAAAATACACAACAAAAAGGGTCAGAAAAAAATATTAAAATTTTAAATCATATTCTATATGTAATTATAATTAAGTAAGATTTCAAATCATCACATAAGTCAAAAGGTGAAAGTAGTATGCATTAAGGTTAAAATGTGTTAAGGTCGCTTGAGATAGCTTATACATATTTTGACGACCTAAAACTATGATATGTGAATGTGTTCGAATGACGATTTATATATCTAAAATAATATAAGAGGAAGTGGTCTCAATACTATTAGTATACCTAGTCTTATATGATATAATAATGAAGTCCGATCAATTTGAGTTTGAAAGAATCATATGAAATAAAATAGGTACGCATATCTTTCTTTATTAGGTAATTAGTGACGAAATAATACTATGAAAAAAATAAATTAGAGGGTTAATAAGACCTCCACATAGTTTTGCTGTATAATTCATAATATCATCAAAGTTATATATGTTATTTTCTTTATCAACCTAAATTATTATTCATTTGTAATAAAACAGAGTGTGATAATTAATTTAATTATGCATGGAAAAAGTCTGCAACAAAATCAATTGAATAGACAGAGAAGCTCGGTAAGCCTATTGATTGAAGCAAGTCCGACTAGTTTAGGCACATCTTCCAGACTTCTAAAAGCGGGTTGTTATAAAATACAGAGCCCTATTATGATTATATATATATATATATATATATATATATATATATATATATATATATATATATATATATATATATATATATATATATATATATATATATATATATATATATATATATATAAACAACTTCACCGACTTATCTGAGATAACTCGGGGGAAATATTAGGAGGAGTAAAGTAGTAATTTATTAAAAAGTAAGAAAAATAATCTTTCAAGTTATTACATAAAAGTCCACCATCCAAATTAAATAATAATAAAGATTCACGTTTTTCCATTTACATTCGCTAAAAAAATTGAACGATATTTTTCATCTCAAGCCCACGCAACTTAGAAGGGTAATGTTGTCACAAGCATGAACAATAAAGTATTTTTGTTCAAATATGAGATATCATATTCACATATTTTGATTTTAACTATGAAATATCTAAAAAGGTATCACATTCATGAAAGTTTTTCTTAAAATTCGTCTTTTATTACTCTATGTGTTGCAATAATCTTACATGATTATGTAATATCTTGTCCAAAATAGCTTGAGATACACGTGCAATGCCCATGGTTGCACGTATCAAGAAACTAGTTTAATTAAAAAATAGACTCTAAAATTATCTAATGATGGAGAAAATTTACCTGTTTGATCTATTCAGAAAACTTCAATAACTTGAGTGATGCACATCAATTCTACAAATTATTATAGGCTAGTGTGACTCTCACTTGCAAGTAGATATGAACCCATTAATGCTATAATGGGTCAATTGTCAGATTAAAATACTATCATTAAAGTTATATGACATATCCACAAATAAAATTCAAACGCATTAAACTCTTTCAGATTCATATATAAAATTATTTTTATTTTTCAATTAATTTCTAAAAAAATACTCAACAAAATTGGTCGAGAAAACACATATTAAATTTTCAAATCACATTCTATACGAAATTAAAATTAAGTAAGATTTCAAAACATCACATCAGTCAGAAGGTGAAAGTAGCATGCATTAAGGATAAAATGTGTGAAGGTCGCTTGATATAGCTTATATATATTTTCAGTCAACCTAAAACTATGATATGTGAATGTGTTTGAATGAAGATTTATATGTCTAAAATAATATAAAAGGAAGTTGTGTCAATACTATTAATATAGCTAGCCTTATATGCATATAATAATGAAGTCCGATCTATTTGGGTTTGAAAGAATCATATGAGATAAAATAGGTACGCACATGTTTTTTTATTAGGTCATTAGTGACGGAATAATACTAAGAAAAAAATAAATTAGATGGTTAATGAAACCTACACATAATTAAGTTGTATAATTGATAATTTCGTCAAAGTAATATATGTTATTTTCTTTATCAACCAAAATTATTATTCGCTTTGTAATAAAACAGAGTGTGACAATTACTAAATGATGCATGGGGAAGAGTCTGCAACAAAATCAATTGAATAGACAGAGAAGCCCGGTGAGCCTATTGATTCAAGCAAGTCCGACTAGTTTAGGCGCCACCTTCCAGACTTCTAAAAGCGGGTGGTTTTAAGTTCAAAGCTCTATTCTGATTACAGAGTGATATATAACTTCACCGACTAATCTGAAATAACTCGGGGCAACTATTTGGAGGAGTAAATGATAATTTATTAAAAAGTAAGAACAACAACCTTTCAAGTTATTTCATAAAAAACCCACCATCCAAATTAAATTATAATAAAAATTCAAGTTTTTCTATTTAGTTTCGCTAAATAAAAAATTAAACGACATTTTTCATCTCAAGCCCACGCAACTTGGAGGGGTAGTGTTGTCACAAGCATGAACAATGAAGTATTTTTGTTCAAATTTATGATCTCATATTCACATATTTTGGTTTTAAAAATGAAATATCTAAAAAGGTATCACAT